>JAWPHD010005553.1:0-160953 GCA_037043455.1 Cyrtodaria siliqua | reverse complement strand
GGATATTAGTATATATGGGGCGAATTGACTATGGGCCGAGTTGACCATTTGTTTTACAGTGGGGGCCGAGTTGACTATTTGTGTGGGGCCCAGCTGACCAGGGGCCGAGCTGACTAGGGGCCGAGTTGATAATTCCTTCTGATCACAGTACACGTCTAAGTCTAAGAAGTTAATGCACTTCATAGACAATGGAAAAGGTTAATTGAAAACGCCGCAAATGCATAATCAGTCATGTAAATATGCTTACCTAATTAGCCGATCAAGATGCAGCTGCCCACTCTTTCACGTCTTTGCAAACAATGAACAGTCAGCCGCTCCAGCCAATATCTCGCGAGATGTACTTGGTTGTCTTAAAATATTGAGGTCAAAGATTATAATACACACATTTTCCAAAAGCCAATTCCCCCGGACATAAATTGTCTCGCGAGATTTAGAATTATAATGCACACATTTCCCAAAAGTCAATTCCCCCGAACATAAATTGTCTCGCGAGATTTAGAATTATAATGCACACATTTTCCAAAAGCCAATTCCCCCGAACATAAATTGTCTCGCGAGATTTAGGATTATAAGACGCACATGTATCGATTTTCAGAATGTTAACATTTTGAGAATGTATACATTTTCAGAGAGCTAAGGGAGGTAATTCGTACGGATGTTGTTATAATTATAATGCATACAATATTGTCATGTGCGGGTTATAATAAAAATGTTAACATTTTCAGACATGTGCGGGTTATAATAAAAATGTTAACATTTTCAGAATATTTTTTCAGACAGCTAAAGATGTATGGATTTTGATAATAATGATAACACGTACAAAATCGTAGCAATGTGGTGGTTATGATAAAAAAAAATATCAGAGAGCTAAAAAATGTATGGATTTTGATAATAATGATAACACGTACAAAATCGTAGAAATGTGGTGATTATAATAAAAATGTTAACATTTTCAGAATGTATACATTTTTCCAGAGAGCTAAAAATGTATGGATTTTGATAATAATTATAACACGTACAAAATCGTAGAAATGTGGTGATTATAATAATTCAGTTAAACATATAGTAAAAAATAATTATAATCACAGGGTCACCTGCGGCTTTCCATACGTAGGTGACCCTGTGATTATAATTATTTTTTACTATATGTTTAACTGAATTATTATAATCAACACATTTCTACGAATTTGTACGTGTTATCATTATTATCAAAATCCATACATTTTTAGCTCTCTGGAAAAATGTATACATTCTGAAAATGTTAACATTTTTATTATAACCACCACATTTCTACGATTGTGTACCTGTTATCATTATTATCAAAATCCATACATCTTTAGCTGTCTGAAAAAATGTATACATTCTGAAAATGTTAACATTTTTATTATAACCCGCACATGTCTGAAAATTTTAACATTTTTATTATAACCCGCACATGACATTGTATGCATTATAATTATAACAACATCCGTACGATTACCTCCCTTAGCTCTCTGAAAATGTATACATTCTCAAAATGTTAACATTCTGAAAATCGATACATGTGCGTCTTATAATCCTAAATCTCGCGAGACAATTTATGTTCGGGGGAATTGGCTTTTGGAAAATGTGTGCATTATAATTCTAAATCTCGCGAGACAATTTATGTTCGGGGGAATTGACTTTTGGGAAATGTGTGCATTATAATTCTAAATCTCGCGAGACAATTTATGTCCGGGGGAATTGGCTTTTGGAAAATGTGTGTATTATAATATTTGACCTCAATATTTTGAGGGAACACCAAGTACATCTCGCGAGATATTGGCTGGAGCGGCTGACTGTTCATTGTTTGCAAAGACGTGAAAGAGTGTGCAGCTGTATCTTGATCGGCTAATTAGGTAAGCATATTTACATGACTGATTATGCATTTGTGGCGTTTTCAATTAACCTTTTTCATTGTCTATGAGGTGCATTATCTCGACCTCCAGACTTCTTAGACTTAGACGTGTACTGTGATCAGAAGGAATTATCAACTGGGCCCCTACCGGCCCTAGTCAGCTCGGCCCCTGGTCAACTGGGCCCCTATTTGGTCAACACGGCCCAACACAAATGGTGTTGACCAAATAGGGGCCCAATTGACCGGAAATAGTCAACTCGGCCCCCGCTGTATAACAAATGGTCAACTCGGCCCATAGTCAACTCGGCCCCATATATATATATTAAAACAAATGGTCAACTCGGCCCATAGTCAACTCGGCCCCATATATATATATTAGGTATATATATATGGGGCCGAGTTGACTATGGGCCGAGTATATATTAGATATATATATATGGGGCCGAGTTGACTATGGGCCGAGTTGACCATTTGTTTTTATTAAAACAAATGGTCAACTCGGCCCATAGTCAACTCGGCCCCATATATATATATTAGATATATATATATGGGGCCGAGTTGACTATGGGCCGAGTATATATTAGATATATATATATGGGGCCGAGTTGACTATGGGCCGAGTTGACCATTTGTTTTTATTAAAACAAATGGTCAACTCGGCCCATAGTCAACTCGGCCCCATATATATATATTAGATATATATATATGGGGCCGAGTTGACTATGGGCCGAGTTGACCATTTGTTTTACAGCGGGGGAATATATAAATATGGGGCCGAGTTGACTATGGGCCGAGTTGACCATTTGTTCTACATCGGGGGCCGAGTTGACTATTTGTGTTGGGCCGTGTTGACCAAATAGGGGCCCAGTTGACCAGGGGCCGAGCTGACTAGGGCCGGTAGGGGCCGAGTTGATAATTCCTTCTGATCACAGTACACGTCTAAGTCTAAGAAGTCTGGAGGTCGAGATAATGCACCTCATAGACAATGAAAAAGGTTAATTGAAAACGCCACAAATGCATAATCAGTCATGTAAATATGCTTACCTAATTAGCCGATCAAGATACAGCTGCACACTCTTTCACGTCTTTGCAAACAATGAACAGTCAGCCGCTCCAGCCAATATCTCGCGAGATGTACTTGGTGTTCCCTCAAAATATTGAGGTCAAATATTATAATACACACATTTTCCAAAAGCCAATTCCCCCGGACATAAATTGTCTCGCGAGATTTAGAATTATAATGCACACATTTCCCAAAAGTCAATTCCCCCGAACATAAATTGTCTCGCGAGATTTAGAATTATAATGCACACATTTTCCAAAAGCCAATTCCCCCGAACATAAATTGTCTCGCGAGATTTAGGATTATAAGACGCACATGTATCGATTTTCAGAATGTTAACATTTTGAGAATGTATACATTTTCAGAGAGCTAAGGGAGGTAATCGTACGGATGTTGTTATAATTATAATGCATACAATGTCATGTGCGGGTTATTATAAAAATGTTAACATTTTCAGACATGTGCGGGTTATAATAAAAATGTTAACATTTTCAGAATGTATACATTTTTTCAGACAGCTAAAGATGTATGGATTTTGATAATAATGATAACACGTACACAATCGTAGAAATGTGGTGGTTATAATAAAAATGTTACCATTTTCAGAATGTATACATTTTTCCAGAGAGCTAAAAATGTATGGATTTTGATAATAATGATAACACGTACAAATTCGTAGAAATGTGTTGATTATAATAATTCAGTTAAACATATAGTAAAAAATAATTATAATCACAGGGTCACCTACGGCTTTCCATATCGGGGGCTTTTGGAAAATGTGTGTATTATAATTCTAAATCTCGCGAGACAATTTATGTCCGGGGGAATTGGCTTTTGGAAAATGTGTGCATTATAATTCTAAATCTCGCGAGACAACTTATGTCCGGGGGAATTGGCTTTTGGAAAATGTGTGTATTAAGCATGTATGTGCTAGTGTGTGTGAGGGGTGGGGGAGGGGTGTTTAGGGGAATGGGTGGGCAGGCGGTTTAAGGGAGCAGGTTGAACAGGAGGATTGGCAAGAGGATTAAGATGAGATGATGATGGGCAGCAGGATTGATGGATGTGAATGGGAAGGACGTTTAAGATAAGAAATGAGTATGGTTGGGGTGAGGGTGTGTTGGGGGGGGGGGGGGGGGGGGAAGCAGAAAGCTTAAGTTATGCGGGTGGGCAAGAGGGTTTAAGAGAAGAAATGAGTGTGGTTGGGGTGAGGGTGTGTTGGGGTGATGGAAGCAGAAAGCTTAAGGTATGCAGGTGGGCAAGAGGGTTTAAGAGAAGAAATGTGTGTGTGTGGTGTGGGCAGGAAGATTAAGGGATGCGGGTGGGCATGAGGTTTAAGAGAAGAAATGTGTGTGGGGGATTGGGGAGTAGGAAACTTAGGGGATGCGGGTTGACAGGAGTTTTAAGAGAAGAAATGTATGTGTTTGAGGAGGTGGTGGGGGTGGGGGGTGAGGAAGCTTAAGGGATGCGGGTGTGTCTTAAGGTTTAAGAAAAGAAATGCGTATGTGGGAAGGGAGGAGCATGAAGCTTATGTGATGCGGGTGGGCAGGAGGTTTAAGAAAACATTGTGTATGTGTGGGAGGGTGAAGCAGGAACCTTAAAGGATGCGTGTGTGCAGGACGTTTAAGAGAAGAAATGTGTGTGTGTGTGTGTGTGTGTGGTGGGGGTGGAGAGGTTTGGGGGGGGGGGGGGCGAGGTTGCAGGAAGCTAACGTGGCATACTCCTTTATTCCCGGGAGAATTATAATGCACACATTTTCCAAAAGCCAATTCTCCCGGACATAAATTGTCTCGCGAGATTTAGAATTATAATGCACACATTTTCCAAAAGCCAATTCCCCCGGACATAAATTGTCTCGCGAGATTTAGAATTATAATGCACACATTTTCCAAAAGCCAATTCCCCCGAACATAAATTGTCTCGCGAGATTTAGGATTATAAGACGCACATGTATCGATTTTCAGAATGTTAACATTTTGAGAATGTATACATTTTCAGAGAGCTAAGGGAGGTAATCGTACGGATGTTGTTATAATTATAATGCATACAATGTCATGTGCGGGTTATAATAAAAATGTTAACATTTTCAGACATGTGCGGGTTATAATAAAAATGTTAACATTTTCAGAATGTACACATTTTTTCAGACAGCTAAAGATGTATGGATTTTGATAATAATGATAACACGTACAAAATCGTAGCAATGTGGTGGTTATAATAAAAAAAATATCAGAGAGCTAAAAATGTATGGATTTTGATAATAATGATAACACGTACAAAATCGTAGAAATGTGGTGATTATAATATAAATGTTAACATTTTCAGAATGTATACATTTTTCCAGAGAGCTAAAAATGTATGGATTTTGATAATAATGATAACACGTACAAAATGGTAGAAATGTGGTGATTATAATAATTCAGTTAAACATATAGTAAAAAATAATTATAATCACAGGGTCACCTGCGGCTTTCCATAATATAGTCATATAAAGCCCTGATGAAATATATTATTGATTTAATTTTATACTAATAAATAATAATAAAATAATATAAACAAGGCAACTATTAATATACAGAATCAGTTTGTTTTGAGTTTTAACGAGTTTTAACGAAATCAAGAGTGCAGCCTGTCCGGGATCTATTTACTACTGACTGGCTAATTTTATAAACATCCTTAGATTGTGTGTGGATTCTCACTCAGTTTATGAATTTCGCAGAAAAAATATAATAATGTACGTCTGATCGAACCGTTGAATAAATTTCACAAATGGAAAAATGAGTGTGCCTTTAGGGTTCCAGCCTTGTTGTTAATAATAACACTATTAGACCTTATTGCCATATATTTTAATGTACTGTTTTTTTATTGTCTTGACGAAACTTATTTTTAACTTTTCAGAAGGATTTCCTGGCGGAAAAGTGGCAGACATCAAGGTGTGTACGAATACTGTTAAAGCATATATCCGGCAAGATTATTAGATGTTTACTAATTATATAATATGTTGTTAAATATTACGATTGTGAGAGCTCTGGGCTGTTCTTATCGTAGTTAAAGGGACACACGGCATTCTTGAGTTTAATATCTAACATATTAATATTAATAATTAGCAACTCGATTTACAAATCATGTCAGTTTGACTTTAAAACTGCTTGCATGTTATTTAAATAATATTAAATTAAAAAAAAAAAAATAGATTTCAATTTTCTTCGTTATTCCACCAAATGTGTAAACATATTATTGGCGCAATATTCTCAATAGATAGTAATATGTAAAAACAATTTGCTTTGGACTATTCTAATAATTAATATTAGTGATTCCAAATATGGAAGTTATGTTGAAAAACTAAGGGATTTGTTTAACATACAGGAGTCGAATTTCATGTTCAAAGTAAATGATGATTCCCGTATCGAGGAGACCATTAGTGTGACCAGTACTGAGGTAGACATCAAATTGACGGACGGACGAACGCGCGTTGTATACGACTACAGCAAGGTATTTGTTTGTTGGAGTTTAAAGACAACTCGGCTTCCTAGTATTACAATGCAGTCTTCATTCATGTATGTTAACTACCTCTCTGTGGGCAGCTCTAAATGGCAGCTCTAAATCACATCAAAATGTTTTTGTAAAGAACTGACATCCGTGAAATATTGTATTTATTATAAAAAGGAAATACAAGCCTACATATTATGCATTGTTTATGTTTTCGCTGCAATCAAAATATTAAAAAAATACGGCTGTGCGTGGCTTTAAACCCTTAACCCGCTAAATATATATAATGGACTGTTCTTTCTTTGAATAAAGACCGTTCCATATATGTGACAAAGAGGTGTTTTGGGGGAAATGACTGATCAGCAGTCACAGACATTGTAAACCCAGATCAGCCTATTCGAAGGCTGATCTGGGTTTACAATGAATGCAAAGGCTATTATAGTCGTGCTTTGCGGGTTAAGGGTTAATAAATTGTTGATTTGTTGGTGTGTCGTGATATCAAATTATTTTCATCTCGAAATTAGAAAAAAAAAAGTCAATTGAACTGCGATCTCGTGAACATAATTATATAACACATTTCCAATAAATATATCAGTATTGTATGTACATTCGCAAGAGATTAATTAACGGTAGTTTGGCTTTGCTGTTAGATCTACCGTGCCCGTCGACGGCGTAAAGCGACTGGTATTTATGCAATAACGACTTTGGATGCTCAGCAAATTGGATTTGAAGATGAACTATTGTTGTTTTGTTGTCTTGTTTTTTTACGTCCAATTTTTATCTTGAAACTAATTGTCTTCTAATATAATTAACAACATCATACACCTAGAGTGTGCAACTTACATGCTTTAACATACTATGTTACATTTGATTCAACCGTTTGTGTTTTTTTCAGGGTTTCGTGGTGATGATTATTAATGATGGCAATAGCAGCACATGCTACATCACCTCGTTTGAGAGGGGACAAATTATAGCTCCCACAGATTTGTCGTCTTTGGTGAGTTTGATACTTCTGTATTTTGTTTTATTCGCACACACACACATGCACTCACGCACAATTAGAAAACATCGGAAACAATTTATTTTAGAAACAATTTCAGAAGATGGTTCAAACAAGGTTCTAGCGAATATATTTTTCGTTATTTCAGGAAAATACCGACGTCAACACTCTTCTAGCGACAGCTTACAACGTGGACACGGACAGTGAAGTAGATTCCGCCATATTGTCACCTCGTTCGCGTGACATTTGCGCCAGCATCCCCATTTTCTGGATGTCACCAAACAAAATTGATGGTATGTGTATTCTGTGTTTTCTCACAAGCGTCAGAGAACAAAACGCCAATGGTTAAAATATTCAATCATTACACTATTTCTATCCAACTTTGCATACACACACTTTTAAGGTTATCGAACCAAACATCGTTCTCATTTCAATGAAAAGGGAGGTAATTTTAAAGTTACAAACTTTAAAATGTGAACTTTAAAATGTGGTACTTTGGAATGTGTTTGTTTGAGAATAACAATCGATTGTGAACACATTTCAGCATTTTCTAAACAATGACAGCATGGGCAATTCTTGTCAATGGTAAACATTAAATTTGTTCAAAGCAATACGTGTGTATAATGAAAATAGTTGTTTTTAATTCATGGGAGGCAATTCTGATACTTCTATTATAAAATAACCTTTTTTTTTGAAATCTCATCCTTACATAGCATGTATAATATCTTCAAACAATTCTATCAATGTTCACATGTTTAATCTAAGTCCTTAAAATGTCGTGCTAAACTTTTTTTGTTCAGTATATAATTTGTTTTTTTTTGTCCTCGTCAGCAGGTGTAGGACGGATAGAGGGCATCCCGCCATAGACCTTACACTTTTCATAATAGTTCATGCATTAAGTCTGATAAGACTCATGAGGATATGATAGATACTTCAACAAATACTCAAAATAGATGCAATGACGTGGCAGTGTCATAAAGTAATTCATGTGACACATATATAGAGATTATCATGTCAGTGCCTGATCCTATCCAGTTTATCAGGTTCGGCTGAGAAAAAAATGAAGTCCGAGGCTGTGCCGAGGGCTTCATTTTTTTCGTGCCGAACCTGATAAACTGGATAAGATCAGGCACTAACATGATATTCTATTTATCATGTTGATCGTTTAAAATCATTTAATTTACCTTTTTCCATGTTTTCCACATTTTTGTCCGTTCAAAACTACCCAGACGTCATCAAATATACCCCGATGTCATCAAAAGAGGTGCTGACGTCATCAAAAGAAGTGCACCTGATGGGATCGGAACGTAACTGCCGAGATAAGGTTTTATCTCAGGCACCCTGTTTCTCGGCAGAATTGTGCAGATCGACATGATAAAACAACATACGATACATATAACAACATACGATACATATAACAACATACGATACATCAACATACGATACATATAACAACATACGATACATATAACAACATACGATACATATAACAAATACATATAACAACATACGATACATATAACAACATACGATACATATAACAACATACAATACACATAACAACATACGATACACATAAAAACATACGATACATATAACAACATACGATACACATAACAACATACGATACATATAACAACATATGATACATATAACAACATACAATACATATAACAACATATGATACATATAACAACATACGCTACATATAACAACATATGATACAATTTATAACAACATACGATACATATAACAACATACGATACATCAACATACAATACATATAACAACATACAATACCATGACAAGCAACATACAGCATAGTTTTCGTAACACTTTTTTCACTGCTAAAATGCAATCATAAAATAAAGTATCTTATTGACAAAATTGTTTACATATCAATGTTCAGTGTTCATCAGTGGTCCCACTCTATAGGTCATGTAGATTTAGTGGTCCCACTCCATGGGTCATGTAGATTTAGTGGTCCCATGCCATGGGTCATGTAGATTTAGTGGTCCCACTCCATGGGTCATGTAGATTTAGTGGTCCCACTCCATGGGTCATGTAGATTTAGTGGTCCCACTCCATGGGTCATGTAGATTTAGTGGTTCCACTCCATGGGTCATATAGATTTAGAAAAGTCTAAATAATACACAAACACTTTAAAACAATTCTTTACTGTAAAGCTGCATTGTTTGTATTTGAACAAATGTAGATCAATTAATTGAAAATAACACGTGTCCCAATAACTGGTGACCCCGTGTACAATAACTACCAGAAAGTGGAAGTTAGAGTAAGGCAGACAGATAAAATGGACATTCTACAAAACAAATAAACAGTATGGCTAATCTCGACTAAAAGGGTTTTAAGATACTTAACACAATCAGAAAAAACTAAAATAAGATACATAATTTCTTTGAAAATAAATAGCATATAATTATAACATTGTGCATGCGACAATTTCATGTTAGTTATTATATCGGTTTATCACATACAGGGGCGTACCTGGAGCATTTTGAAATGTACGCCAGATATGAGAAGTATCCCCCTCCCGCCGGTGTGGGTTTGGGGCCTCCCCCAATACAATTTTGAAAATAAGGAGGCAGTTTCAGTTTTTATTGCATATTTGGAACTTCTATTTTTTCACTTTTTCTGACGAATTGTACGCATTGGCGTACGTGCGTATGCCTGGATACACGCCTGACATAACTTACGGTGTGGGAGTGGAATAACACCATTCTATATTTTCAGAATACCACTAGTTATGCAAATAAGCCTAGTAGGTGCTGTCAAAAAAAATTGATAATGACTATGATCCAATTCCCACGGGTTGTCGGTTTCGCGTGTCAAAGCAAAATGCAATAAAAGTCGATATGTGAGTTATGTGATAAATAGAATCTAACATTCGTTCTCATTCATTATTGAATCTATTAAACTCATTAGCAAAAATGATATAATGCAGCGGCGGCGGAGGCGTCAACATTCAAGTTTTGCGTTTAGGTCATTTTCTCACAAACTGTATGCACTAGACCTTTCAAACTTTGCTTATAGTTGTATCTTGGGTGGTACATCGCAACGTGACAAAGAAAATGTGGAAGTGACCTTGACCCTCAAAGCAAAGGGCTGATAACTTAATAATTTTTAGGTTCAACTTTTGCGTTTAGGTCACTTTTTCACAAACTGTATGTACTAGACCTTTCAAACTTTGCTTATAGTTGTATCTTGGGTGGTACATCGCAACGTGACAAAGCAAATGTGGATGTGACATTGACCCTCCAAGCAAAGGGCAGATAACTTAATAATTTTTACGTCAATTTTTGCGTTTAGGTCACTTTTTCGTAAACTGTATGCACTAGACCTTTAAAACTTTGCTTATAGTTGTATATTGAGTGGTACATCGCAATGTGACAAAGCAAATGTGGAAGTGACCTTGACCCTTCAAGTAAAGGGCAGATAACCTTATCATTTTTACCTTCAACTTTGGCATTTAGGTCACTTTTTCACAAAGTGTATGCACTAAGACCTTTCAAAATTTGCTTATAGTTGTATCTTGAGTGGTACATTGCAACTTGACAAAGCAAATGTGGATGTGACCTTCACCATCCAAGCAAAGGGCAGATAACTTTAACTGTTACATTTACATCACTTTCTCATGAACTATAATTATGCACTAGATGTTTTAAACCTAATTTATAGCTTAATCATTGGAAGAAAACATATTCTGTTTTGACATAGTTGTGTCTTGGGTAATGCATCCTTTTGGATGCCTGGATTTCATCTATGACCTTGACCTACTTTTTGGAGCTGATGATTTTTAGCTGTACTGGCCAAGAGCCTTCATTTTTCATCCGATCTTTACCAAATTATTTTTCATCCGATCTTTACCAAACTTTAGCAGATTGTTAATATCAATGAAAGCTCACACAAGTTTGAAAACCAGCCAGATCGGACCAGTAACAGCAGAGTTATGACCCTTGATTTAGTTAAAAATGCTATATTTTGCCTCGTTAATACAGTAGGGCTTTCATTTTTCATCTGATCTTTATCAAACTTTACAATGTTTTTCCTTTTTTTTTTATTATTAGTATATTTTTTTGGTTTACATTTTTTTTTTATGCCCCCGAAGGGTGGCATATAGTAGTCGCACTGTCTGTCCGTTCGTCTGTACACTCGTGTCCGCTTCATAACTCTGACAATAATGGATGGATTTTCAAATAACTTCGCACAATTGCTCACCACAAGACGTGTCGCGCACAAAATCCAGGTCCTCGGCTCCAAGGTCAAGGTCACACTTAGAGATCAAAGGTTAAAATCCATTCATCTGTACACTCGTGTCCGCTTCATAACTCTGACAATAATGGATGGAATTTCAAATAACTTCGCACAATTGCTCACCACAACAAGACGTGTCGCGCACAAAATCCAGGTCCGTGGCTCCAAGGTCAAGGTCACACTTAGAGATCAAAGGTCAAAATCCGTTCGTCTGTACACTCGTGTCCGCTTCATAACTCTGACAATAATGGATGTATTTTCAAATAACTTCGTACAATTGCTCACCGCAACTAGACGTGTCACGCACAAAATCCAGGTCCGTGGCTCCAAGGTCAAAGTCACACTTAGAGATCAAAGTTCAAAATCTGTTCGTCTATACAATCGTCTTTCAACTATTTTTTTTAATTATTTAATTTTTTTTACATGTTTTTTTTTAAAAAAAAATTGGTAATTTTATTTTATTTTATTTTTATTGTTTGTACGATTTTATTTTTTTTTAAATTATTTTTAAATATATCTGTTGGTTTCATATTGCTCCAAGGTCAAGGTCACACTTACAGGTCACTTCGGGGGCATTTGTCACTTACTGTGACATTTCTTGTTTGAATTATTTTTTTATTATTATTTTTTTTATTTATTTTTTTATTTCATTAATTTATTTAAAAAAATAAAATATTATTGTTATTTTTTATTTCATTTATTTATTAGATTTTTTTTTTTTTAATTTGTTTAAAAAATATTTTTTTTTGTTATTTGATTTTTTTTTTTTAATTTTTTTTTTTAAATGTTTTATTTTTTTAGCTCACCTGAGCCGAAGGCTCAAAGGTGAGCTATTGGATCGGCTCAGGTGAGCTATTGGGATCACTCTTCGTCCGTCGTCCGTCGTCGTCGTCGTCCGTCGTTAACTTTTGCTTCAAACGACTTCTCCTCAGAAACCGCGTTGCCAATTTTGACCAAACTTCACGTGGATGATCCTTAGGTGAATGCTTTTTAGATTTGTTAAAATTAGGTCAGCCATTACCAAGATGGCCACCATTACCATATATGGTCGAAACCTTAAAAAATCTTTTTCTCAAGAACAGCTGGACAGATTTCAACAGTTTTTCTTTTAATATGATCGCCAACGCCTAGACTATCAAGTTTGTTCAAATAAAGTCCCCGGGTTCAAAAATGGCCATGCCCCGGGGGTCCAAAGTTTGTAAATTGAAATTTTGCATGTTTTTCATATAGACATATAGGAAAAAACTTTACAAAATCTTCTCTGAAACCACAAGTCACAGAGGTCTCATGTATTACATGTAGCATCAGCTTATGGTCCTCTACTAAGTTTGTTCAAATGGTGACCCTGGGGTCAAATTTGTCCCCGCCCCGGGGGTCACAGTTTTACATTGACTTATATATAAAAATCAAAAAAATATCTTCTTCTCGGAAACTACAAGAGTTAGAGGTTTGATATTTTGCAGTTACTATAAGCTTATGATCCTTTACCAATTTTGTTCAAATGGTGACCCTCGGGTCACATTTGGCCCCGTCCCAAGGGTCACATGTTTTACATAGACATGTATAGGGAAAAAAATAAAAAATCTTCTTCTCTGAAACTGCAAGAGCCAGAGGTTTAATATTTTGCATTTGCTATACGCTTATGGTCCTCTACCAAGTTTGTTCAAATGGTGACCCAGGGGTCACATTTGGCCCCGCCCCGGGGGTCACAGTTTTACATAGGCTTTTATAGGGAAAAACTGAAAAAAATCTTCTTCTCTGGAACCACATGGCACGGAGCTCTCATGTATTACATGTAGCCTCAGCTTATGGTCCTCTACTTAGTTTGTTCAAATGGTGACCCTGGGGTCAAATTTGTCCCCGCCTCGGGTGTCACAGTTTTACATAGACTTATATAGGAAAAAAAAAAAATCTTCTCGGAAACTACAAGAGCCAGAGGTTTGATATTTTGCATTTAATATAAGCTTATGGTCCTTTACCAAGTTTGTTCAAATGGTGACCCTCGGGTCACATTTGGCCCCGCCCAAGGGTCACATGTTTTACATAGAGATGTATAGGGAAAAACTTAAAAAATCTTCTTCTCTGGAACTGCAAGAGCCAGAGGTTTAATATTTTGCAATTGCTATAAGCTTATGGTCCTCTACCAAGTTTGTTCAAATGGTGACCCTGGTGTCAAACTTGGCCGCACCCCAGGGGTCACAGTTTTATATAGACATATATATAGGAAAAAAACAATCTTCTCTGAAACTGCAAGAGCCAGATGTTCAATATTTTGCATTTACTATAAGATTATGGTCCTCGATCAAGTTTGTTCAAATGGTGACCCTGGGGTAAAATTTGACCCCACTCCGAGG
Organism: Cyrtodaria siliqua; assembly: GCA_037043455.1. Taxonomy (NCBI): domain Eukaryota; kingdom Metazoa; phylum Mollusca; class Bivalvia; order Adapedonta; family Hiatellidae; genus Cyrtodaria; species Cyrtodaria siliqua. Next base: position 146,902 of record JAWPHD010005553.1, on the reverse strand, counting down.
GTCACAGTTTTACATAGACGTATATAGGAAACACATTAAAGTCTTCTTCTCTGGAACTACAAGAGCCAGAGGTTTAATATTTTGCATTTACTATACTCTTATGGTCCTTTACCAAGTTTGTTCAAATGGTGACCCTGGATTCACATTTGACCCCGCCCCAGGGGTCACATTTTACATAGACTTGTATAGGGAAAAACTTAAAAAATCTTCTTCTCTAAAACCACAAGGCACACAGCTCTCGTATATTACATGTAGCCCTGGGGTCACATATGGCTCTGGCCAAGGTGTTACTCTCTAGCACCTTCATTTTGTATTTGATCTTTACCAAACTTTGTCAGGGTCTTAAACTGTCTATATCAATGTTGTTATACACAACAGAGCCCACATTTCTTGAACAATCTTAACCAAACTTGCACAGATTGTATATGACCATAAGATTTCGAAGAAGTTCGATAATGTGCCAGTACTCAGGTGATCACTTTAGGGCCATCTTGGCCCTCTTGTAATGGTTCAAATTTACTCAGGTGAGCGATATAGGGCCATCATGGCCCTCTTGTTTTAATTACTTCTTATTTTTTTTTTGATGTTAACGCCGTGTTAGCAGGAAGCATAGCTATGATTTCTAGTTGTGCCTATTGCGTTTTTTTCCGGTTCGTTTATTTTTGATGGAGTTACGGCCCCTTGACATTTTTACTTTTAAATTTCTTGTCGGCGCTACTCCTAAACGCCTTGTTGGATTTCGACGAAACTTGGCAGAAAGCATCGGTAAGATGTCTAGTTGTGCATATCACGCCTTTGTTCTAGTTCGTTGATTTATGACGGAGTTATGGCACTTCGACATTTTTACTTTAAATTTCTTGTCGGCGCTACTCCTCCTAAACGGCTTGTTGGATTTCTACAAAATTTGGCAGGAAGCCTCAGTAAGATGTCTAGTTGTGCAAAACGCGGTAAATCAATGAAATCTTTTTACAAGTTCAAAATCCAGCTAGATATTGTGATCTAAGGCATCCTATCCCTGTTGTTTTTGCAATGTTTTAAAAAAACTACTGATGGGAATTTTATGTCGACAACCCTTGATATATAAGAGCCATTTTAGCCAGTAGAGCATCCACAGGCCCTCTTGGGCCTCTTGTTTTTAATAGAATGGCATTTTGTTTTTAAACAAAATTAATGCACTTATGTCATCTCAACAAACGGCAAACTCTGTTGTTTTTAGTTACTAAAATGTTTACAAACTTTCATTTAAACATCATTGACCTTTTTATTTTTATGTCCAGCCCCCATTAGGCGAGACATGTGAATCCACGGATTTCTTGTTATTCTCTTGGTTATATTTGTTCCAAAAGATTTCCCTTAGTAGTATTTATTGACATTCATACTTGTGTTCGTTTAGTACAGTGTGCGGCTGTAAAAAGTCTCCCCATAACCAGTAGTGTTATTTTTACTGGTACTTTGGGATAAACGAGCCTAATATAGGTGGCTTTGAAGCAGAATACCGCTTAAGCCGGTACTTGGGGGCTGTTCATGAACAGACTCAATAAAACCGTGCCTGCTACTTTAAACGCTTGGTTGTGTTTGTTGCTTGCAAAGGATCTCCCTTATCAGTATTTATTAACATGTCGTCTGACCCTGTGTTATGATTGTTCATTATCTTCATTATCCCACAGGTGGCTGTATCGGTGTTGGGAACTGAAAAATAAACAAAAAAACGTTCGTGTTATGTTAAAAACAAATATATTTTCAGTTTTCCAGAAAAAATGTCCCAGAGTAATGTAGTCATAAAAAATGTCCTAGAGTACTTCAGTTATAGACTACAGAACTCTGGGACAATTTTTTTCTGGAAAACTCTTAAATATGTTTTCAACAAATAACACGAAAACATTTTTTTTTTTTTTTTTTTTATTATTTTTGTTTTTTTGTTCCCATCACCGATACAGCCACTTGTGCATTATCCCATGCAGTTGCAGTCAACATGTCAATTGATTAATACAATCTTATTCCAGGTTCAAAGACCAAGGTTGGGCGAAATCGGCGAGCCTGTAGACCTTCATGTCGGCTGGTATGCAGCAGTGGCGGGGGTTGTAGGGTCAGTTGTAGTGTCAGCTGCCCATTCAGATAGTCGGTCTATTTTACCTCTAAGATGTTTTGAACAGTAAACTTTTCATCGCCAAATTTCCCTGTGCTACGAGTGCCGTCATCGATTGCGAGCTTTATTAGCTTTTCTCTGTTAAAATACGAATGTTTAAAAGTGTTTGTGAAACATATAGATTGGTATTTTCAATAAAACGTTGATGAAATGTAGTGTTCTCTTCTTGTATAAAAGGAGCAGTTCATGATTCTGATATAAAACTTTTAATATAATATTCATATAAGCATCATATGAGAATCATACAAAAGTTGACAGATATTTGTTCAAAACGAAATGTTTAATGAATTTATTCTAAAACAAAAATTATATAAAACTCCAATCATATGAAACGTTTTGTATGAGAATTATACATAGCTCCTTTTATATGATTCTCATTATGAGAATAGAGGCATATGTTTATTATATAGGTTTACTATGGCAAGCCGTTTCAACAATCATCACAGAACCTAAGTTCTCATTTGAGGACCTAGGTTACCGCCTGGTAAGACCAAGGTTCTCATCTTGTTTGTGCAAATGGCACTCAAAAACTTTAGTTCTCACTCGAGAACCTATGTTCTCGTTTAAAAATGTAAGTTCTCTTGGTTTACAACATGATCTGTACAGAAAAAAACTTCAAATATTGTTTGATATCCAAGGTTTTCGATCGGACCCAGAACTAAATGATTCCACTTCGATTTTACAATGGAAATATCACAATTTCGTGGAAAACCAGATGCGATGTTATAAAATCGGCAAAATGAAAAAAGTAGGAGCGGCTCTTGCTAGTTCCACTTAAAATCAATTTAAAACTATGTACATGTTTTAAAAGCAAGTGAAAATGCCCATCTCTTGTATCAAGGGCACAATTCTTGATCCTCCCGCTGGTCCAATGGTCGGAACGGGGATGCAATACGTTTACCACCACCAATTGCATGTAAACCTCCGAGGTGTAGTTCGAATTGTAGTTCCTATAATAACTAGAACTATCGCCGGAGGCCTCTGGCAACTTGTTTGTTGGGTGGGTTGTGTGTGGGGGTGTGGTGGGGTGGGGGGGGGGGGGGATAAAATATGTTCCTATAAGATATTATATAGAGAAAAATCCGGGACAATAATTTTCTATTTGACTATCAAGTATGAAATGTATTAAAAATACAAAGGGCCATAACTCAGTGGAAAATTATTGAACCGAAACGTCATGACAGTATGCACATCTCCACTTGATATTGATACTTCCTAGCAAGTTTCAATAAATTCAATTCTAACACGGAGTTTTAGAGAAATAGCGCAGACAAGAATTTTCTATTTCACTACCAAGTATGAAATGCATTGAAAATACAAAGGGCCGTAACTCAGTGGAAAATTATTGAACCAGAACATCATGATAGCATGCACATCTCCACTTGATATTGATTCTTCCTAGCAAGTTTCAATAAATTCTAACAAGGAGTTTTAGAGAAATAGCCCGGACAAGTATTTTGTATTATATATTAGGAATACAAAGGGCCAAAACTCAATGGAAAATTATCGAACCAGAACGTCACGACAATATGCGCATCTCCACTTGATATTGATGCTTTGTAGCAAGTTTCACGAAATTATAACATGGGGTTTTAGAGAAATAGCCCGAACAAGAATTTTCTATTTGACTACCAAGTATGAAATGCAATAAAAATACAAAGAGCCATAATTCAGTGGAAAATTATTAAACCGGAATGCCATGAAACCGATTTTATAAATGATCTTAGCGCTGTACCATGGGACATTGTTGGCCTTTTTGACAATTTAAATGAAGCGTTACATTGTTTAAGGAAATAATAGATAAACATGCTCCCTTTTAAAGTTACAGAATTAGAAAACAACATCAGCCAGATTGGCTTTCACCTGAAATTCTTGATTTTATTAAGGAAAGAAATAAATGTAAAATAAATGGAAATTTTGACAGTTATAAACTTCTTATAAGAAATACAAACTGCTAAAAAAGAAACATATAGATCGAAAATTGAAGAAAGGAAGAATTATCTACGAACTGTATGGAAAATATTCAAAGAATATGGGGCATCAAATAAAGGGGGAAATGTAGAAACCATTTTAGGTGTTAACAAAAATAATAAATTAATATCTGATGATGTTGGTATGGCAAACACTTTTAAAGATTATTTTGTAACTGTTGCGTCAAAATTGGAGGAAAATATTCAAGTTTCAAATTTTGATGATCTCAAAACATATATCGATTCTAAAGTACCAAGTGATATTGAATTTACCATTCCTGATATTGAGGAAAGTTTTTATATTTGCTTGATATATCAAAAGCAACGGGGCTGGATTGTACTGGTCCTCGTTTACTTAAAATTATCAGCAAAAATTATTTCCAAAAGTATCACAAATATAATAAATAAAAGTTTATCCAGTGGTATATGTCCAACCACTTGGAAGCAAGCAAAGGTAAGTCCACTCTTTAAGAGTGGTTGTAAAGATGAAGTTAACAATTACCGTCCAATTTCTATATTACCCACATTATCAAAGCTAATTGAAAAGTATGTGAGTATCAAGTTGACATCATATCTGAATTACTATAAATTATTATATCACTCGCAAAGTGGTTTTAGGTCAGGCCACTCGACCGAAACAGCTTTAATACTTTTAATTGATAAATGGCTGAAAGCATTAAATAAAGAAAAATCGGTAGGATGTGTTATGGTAGATTTTTGGACAGCATTCGATTTGGTGAATCATGATATACTTCTTAAAAAACTGAAGTTTTACAAATACAGCAATCCAATAATATCATAGTTTCAGTCGTACCTTACAAACCGCAGTCAAGTTGTTACGATAAATGGGACTATCGCAGACCATAAACCTATAACATGTGGCGTTCCATATGACATTTCTGTGTTGCCACGGTGTAAAACTCAAGTCAGCTTATATTACTTAATTTCATCATGTCAGGAATATATTACTTATAATTATTTTAACCGCAATACAAAATAGATGGAAAGTGTGTGTGTGCGTGGTGTGTGTGTGTGTGTGTGTGTGTGTGTGCGTGCGTGCATGTGTGCTTAAATATTATTCTCTGTTAAATAACATAATGTATAGAACGCTTTTGATTTGTTTTACATACTACTGAGTGATATTGGAACGATGCCTTATATGTTCTAAAAGCCGGTATGTTGTTTTTGGTGCCAAAAGATGACACTTTAGTAAACAAAATATCGTTCCTTTAAGGGACACATCGGACAATTTTCTTTCTTCATATTATTAACTGTTGATAATATTGCACCAATAATAAATTAAAACCTGTGGCAGAATAAGACAAAAAAAGGAAAACTAAATGTTATTTAATTATATGCAAGCAGGTTTAAAATTATAACTCCTCTAAACAAGTTCGATATATTAATTAAAACTCCTCAAAATAAGGTCGATATATTAATTATTACTCCTCAAAATAAGGTCGATATATTAATTATTACTCCTCAAAATAAGGTCAACTTATATTTACATTAACTCCTCAAAATAAGGTCAACTTATATTTACATTAACTCCTCAAGATAAGGTCAGCTTATATTTACTATCATTATAACTCCATCAAAATAAGGTCAACTAATCTTTACCATAATTATAACTCCGCAAAATAAGGTCAGCTTATATATACTATAATTATAACTCCTCACATTAAGGGCAACTTATATATACCATAATTATAACTCCTCAAAATAAGGTCAACTAATCTTTACCATAATTATAACTCCGCAAAATAAGGTCAGCTTATATATTCTATAACTCCTCAAGATAAGGTCAGCTTATATTTACTATCATTATAACTCCTCAAAATAAGGTCAACTTATATATACCATAATTATAACTCCTCAAAATAAGGTCAACTTATATATACCATAATTATAATTCCTCAAAATAAGGTCAACTTATATATACCATAATTATAACTCCGCAAAATAAGGTCAGCTTATATATACTATAATTATAACTCCTCACATTAAGGGCAACTTATATATACCATAATTATAACTCCTTGAAAATAAGGTCAGCTTATATATTCTATAACTCCTCAAGATAAGGTCAGCTTATATTTACTATCATTATAACTCCTCAAAATAAGGTCAACTTATATATACCATAATTATAACTCCTCAAAATAAGGTCAACTTATATATACCATAATTATAACTCCTTGAAAATAAGGTCAGCTTATATATACCATATTTATAACTCCGCAAAATAAGGTCAGCTTATATATACCATAATTATAACTCCGCAAAATAAGGTCAGCTTATATATACCATAATTATAACTCCGCAAAATAAGGTCAGCTTATATATACCATAATTATAACTCCGCAAAATAAGGTCAGCTTATATATACCATAATTATAACTCCGCAAAATAAGGTCAGCTTATATATACCATAATTATAACTCCGCAAAATAAGGTCAACTTATATATACCATAATTATAACTCCGCAAAATAAGGTCAGCTTATATATGCTATAATTATAACTCCTCACATTAAGGGCAGCTTATATATACCATAATTATAACTCCTCAAAATAAGGTCAGCTTATATATACTATAATTATAACTCCTCACGTTAAGGGCAACTTATATTTACCATATTATAACTCCTTAAAACAAGGTCAGCTTATATATCATATTTATAACTCCCAAGGTTTAAGGTCCCATTTCCCTGTCTCCATTACACTCATAGCAGTCAACGCCCAATGGAAGGCAAGAGTGAGATGGGATCCAAGTGCAGGCTGACCCTTGGTTAGGGGGTCAGTGGGGTGAAACCCCCTGAAGACCTAGATGGTCTTTGGTTGAATTTTATGAATTTTAGCATAGATGTATACTAGTAATACTGTTCCTATGACCATATATTTTAATTGAATTCAAGTCACATAATATACGGAAGTAATACTGAAATTCTGGTTAAACTATACTAAATTTTATCGAGTTTTAGTATAAAATACACTAAATCATTAAAAATATCGCAGACAACTATCGCAGAGCGTTGGAATGTAGAATGTGTGCGAGCGTGACTTGACACAAAATTGCGTGTGTCTCACGCCCAATGCGTGATGCGTGAGACTTGACAGGTATGCACATTGTATAGTAGGGGTGAATTATCTCAGTGAAGATCCCATCCATCTATTAGTATCTCTATTACACACTATATTATAGGTGAATTATCTTAGTGAAGATCCCATCTATCTGTTAGTATCTCTATTACGCACTCTATTATGGGTGAATTATCTCAGTGAAGGTCCCATCTATCTATTAGTAACTCTATTACGCACTCTTTTATGGGTGAATTATCTCAGTGAGAGTCCCATCTATCTATTAGTATCTCTATTACGCACTCTATTATGGGTGAATTATCTCAGTGAAGATCCCATCTATCTATTAGTATCTCTATTACGCACTCTATTATGGGTGAATTATCTCAGTGAAGGTCCCATCTATCTATTAGTATCTATATTACGCACTCTATTATGGGTGAATTATCTCAATGAGAGTCCCATCTATCTATTAGTATCTCTATTACACACTCTATTATGGGTGAATTAGCTCAGTGAAGGTCCCATCTATCTATTAGTATCTCTATTATGCACTCTATTATCTGTAAATTATCTCGGTGAGAGTCCCATCTATCTATTAGTATCTCTATTACGCACTCTATTATGGGTGAATTATCTCAGTGAAGGTCCCATCTATCTATTAGTATCTATATTACGCACTCTATTATGGGTGAATTATCTCAATGAGAGTCCCATCTATCTATTAGTATCTCTATTACACACTCTATTATGGGTGAATTAGCTCAGTGAAGGTCCCATCTATCTATTAGTATCTCTATTACGCACTCTATTATGGGTGAATTATCTCAGTGAAGGTCCCATCTATCTATTAGTATCTCTATTACGCACTCTATTATGGGTGAATTAGCTCAGTGAAGGTCCCATCTATCTATTAGTATCTCTATTACGCACTCTTTTATGGGTGAATTATCTCAGTGAAGGTCCCATCTGTCTCTCCACCTATCTCTTACACCCTTTAGGAGTGATTATCTTCGTGAAGGTCTCATCTACCTCCCCCTCTCCATTACACACTCTATTATAGGTGAATTATCTGTGAAGGTCTCCCGTCATGGTCATACAAATTATCTCAGTGAAGATCATGTACCTCTCCCTCACAAATACACACTCCATTATGGGGTGAATTATAATTACAACTACAACAATGCTCATTAAAAATATAATTTATTTTAAATAATCTCTCATGAAAAACTTAATCGGCCTGATTTTGTTGTTGATTTAAGCAAACCTGATTCAAGTATATCAAAATAGCAATTGATAATAATATATATAATTTTGAGAAACAAAAGATCACAATATAAATGACAGAACTGATCAGCGTCACCACAACACAATATGGTTATCAGATATGCTTTACGTTCCGATTCTATGCCTCAGTTACATCCAGATAAAAACATGAGACATGGATTCAGAAACATTACAACCCATCGAGAAACAGAGTTACTGAAACATCATTTGATAAAAAACCTATATAAAAGAAGCCTCTTATGATCATGCAAGGGTTACCCAGTGCCCGGGCTAGTGATATCAAATCTTGTGGTCCTCCTGACCGCCTCTGAACCATAAGGGTGACCACCCCGGAACCATACAGGGTGACCATCCCAGAACTACATGGGGTGTCGACCCTGGAACAACACAGGGTGACCATCCCGGAACTACATGGGGTGATAACCCTGAAACAACACAGGGCAACCGTCCCAGAACAACATGTGGCTTGAGTAAATAACAAATTAAATCTGGCATGATTCAATGAATGAACAAGGGGAATAATACAACCATATGTATCGGACACATGGACAGACCAATCTAAATGAATCTCACAAGTCATATGTACCGCTACATGGATTTGTTTGTATGAAAATTAGAGCATTCAAACAGTTCTATGTAAAAACAGAATTTAAATTGCAAATCTTTCTTCAATTGGTATGTCAATGGACTAGAAATCAACATAATATCGGGTTAAAAACCCCCACATTTTCAACACCGCAACACAATATGGTTATCATGCCAGATATGTTGGAACTGATCTGCAACACTGCAACACAATATGGTTACCATGCCAGATATGCTGAACTGATCTGCGTCACCACAACACAATATGGTTACCATGCCAGATATGGTTTACATTCTGATGTAAGGGTTACCCAGTGCCCGGGTTAGCGATATCAAATCTTGGTCCTCAAGGACCACCCCGGAACCACACATGGAGCAACAGCCTGGAACAACACGGGGCTTGATTAAATAACAAATTAAATCTGGCACGATTCAATGAATGAACAAGGGGAAATAATACAAACATATGTATCGGCACATCGACAGAACATATACCGCTACATGGATTTGTTTGTTTGCAAATTAAGAGCTGAACACAGTTCTGTGTTAAAACGAAATTTAAATTGCAAATCTTTCTTCAATTGGTATGGTATGTCAATGGACTAGAAATCAACATAATATCTGGCAAAATAAAACAACACATTTTCACAGTATGCATCATGAATGTAGTTAAAACGACATTAATACTACTGCATAAGCTCATCGTTGGCCAATACCATTACGTGGTCCCAGTATTAACTTTCATACCCCATCCAACCCCTTCTCCAAGAAGCAAAAACAGGGTTGGCTGGGGTATGAAATAAAACCTTACTTTTGGCTTAAAAAGTTTGCATATTATAAAATTAAAACATTTAATAGGTAATTTTAAACAGGTTATCGCATTTTTTCAGTGAAACAATGTTTTTAAACATGCTTATTGTCAAAATATCCATTATAAAATCCTGCTACATTACGTGGACCCGCTTTAATTCCATCCATTAAGCGATGACAATGCTTATATAAGCAGGACTTTAGGACAGATATTTCGACAATAAAACACGTTTAATTTTATTTATTTTTACTACAAAAGTGTTATAACCTGTTTAAAATTACCTATTAAATGTTTTAACTTTACAATATGTGAATGTTTTAAGCTGAAATTAAGGTTTTATTTCATACCCCAGCCAACCCCGTTTTGGCTTCTTGAAGAAGGGGTTGGATGGGGTATGACAGGTAATACTCGGACCATGTAATGAATATAAGCTTTCCCATCGCTTAATGGAATTAAGGCGTGACCAGGTAATGCAGTGAAAAAGTGTCTATCAATCAACATACAAACATTTTAATATGAAACAAAATAAACTGCGCAGATAATATGTTATAAATACAATTTGAAAACTATGATTATAAGTTGCAGTAACAATTAAACTAGAACTGTAAGCAAAGGCTAACAAAAATATATGGAGAAGAAAGTTAGGCAGTCTTTGCTAACAATAAGAGAACAAATTTGGTGAACATTATATCATAAAGTAAGCATAAGGTAGAAAACGATTGTCATAAATATTTTCGAAATTATAACAATGTTTTTTTTGTGTTTTTTTGTAACTGATAGTTAAAAGGTTATGTAGGTGCTAAATATGCAGAAAAATGCAGAATTGGGAAAATAATATGACTGTCTTACCTTATCTTTATATAATAATGAAGTCTTCTGCAAGAGGGCCTTTTGCTGGGGTATAATAGTCAAATAAACAAGAAACGTGGAAATTCCACGAAAACCAGGTATTTCGAGCAGAAACCGTTTTTTTAGCAACAATGACCTTGAATTTGACCTCAGAGACCCCAAATGCAATCCTAAGCTTCCTTTACATATATGGTACCTACATAGCAAGTTTCATTCAAATATCTCATTCCCAACTAAAGTTTATCGAGAGGAATTTTTTTTTCTTATTTTTAGTAACAGTGACCTTGACCCTGACCCCAAACTTTCATTTTCATATAAGCTACCTACATAGCAAGTTTCATCGCAATACCTCATTCCTAACAAAAGTTACTGAGCGGAGATTTTCTATTTTTAGTAACAGTGACTTTGACCCCAGTGACCCCAAATAGACACATAGACAGACTAATCCAAATGAATCTCACTGATGTACCGCTACATGGATTTGTTTGTATTAAAATTAGAGCATTCAAACACAGTTCTATGTAAAAACAGAATTTAAATCGCAAAATTTTCAATTGGAATGCAATGGACTAGAAATCAACATAATATCTGGCATCAGAAACAGATACATTTTCACAGTATGTATTGTTAATATACAGTTAAAACAAACTTAAAGTAGCTATCGCGCCAACAACAGCCGAATTTCACAACAGACGTACACTGTTTCTAAACCTACTGACGATACAAGGTATATATTAGGGATGAGAATGGGGTCCAAATAAAAACTCTGAAACCCCTAGGGGGTTCGAGGGGCATGCCCCCCCCCCCCCCCCCCCCCCCCCCCCCCCCCCCCCACCCCTAAATCAAAACTCAGACTGAGCAAGATCCGCAACTGCGCTTACTCAAACATGTCATTCTACAAGGTTGGCCCGACGACAAGAAAAAAGTGTCCCTCTAAATTACGGAGAACTGGAATTACAGGGACGAAATGACTTGTATAGACGGACTGATTATCTATGCATTGTCTTAAAGTTTGGTTTCGCTTTGTATTTCATAATAAACAATACGCAATTATACTCAGTTGCATTGTATATGCAAAAACGTTTGGTTATGTTTGACTGTGCTATGATATATAGATTCACTTAAATTAATATTCTAGACGATATATTGTGCAACGCCACATGTATTTTGTTGTAATCTTCATGATTTATGTATCATTTGTTTGTTTAGTGCTTGAAATCTTTATCAGATGATATATATAAATATATATATAAATATATATATATAATATAACTGAAAACATGATAGTTACATATTGCATTTTAAATACATGTCTTTATATGTTTATAGTCATGTGTTTGAAAAATATATAAAACAATATTCATAATACGTAAATAGAAATGTAAAATAAAATAAAATACAAATATTTACAAAGCAATGTCTATGGAATGTGAATTTTAATCTCACGTGGGCTTACTCATATTTTGTATTACATAGCGAAAGACTGTGTGTATAAAGTAAATGATTTAATGATATTAAAATATTTATACCATCTTCTCCATATGTACATTTGTTATGTTGTTCATTTAGTATTACCTGTCATTGTTTTATGTTAACTATTTGTATCCTCACAGGCCTTAAGGCCTATTGGAATTTTGAATAAAACATATATATACACTTCTCAAACTGCTAACTACACCGCTCACGTTTTGGGTTATATATATCGATGGGTTGAATGTTTTTCAATAAAATTAAAAAGGAAATACCAATTCAATCATTTTTACATCATTTCATTTTATTTTTTTCATGGGCAATGCTAGAACTAAACCACAATAAGCAATTACAAACGACCCATGTAAACACTAAAGTCACACTTTTCCCATATCTACATGTAGATATGGGAAAAGTGTGACTTTAGTGTTTACATGGGTCGTTTGTGCTAGAACTAAACCACAATAAGCAATTACAAACGACCCATGTAAACACTAAAGTCACACTTTTCCCATATCTACATGTAGATATGGGCAAAGTGTGACTTTAGTGTTTACATGGGTCGTTTGTAATTGCTTATTGTGGTTTAGTTCTAGCATGTATATGGGAAAAGTGTGACTTTAGTGTTTACATGGGTCGTTTGTAATTGCTTATTGTGGTTTAGTTCTAGCATTGTCCATGAAATTTTTCAATAAAATAAAAAGGAAATACCAATTCAATCATTTTTACATCATTTCATTTTATTTTTTTCATGGGCAATGCTAGAACTAAACCACAATAAGCAATTACAAACGACCCATGTAAACACTAAAGTCACACTTTTCCCATATCTACATGTAGATATGGGAAAAAGTGTGACTTTAGTGTTTACATGGGTCGTTTGTAATTGCTTATTGTGGTTTAGTTCTAGCATTGCCCATGAAAAAAATAAAATGAAATGATGTAAAAATGATTGAATTGGTATTTCCTTTTATTTTATTGAAAAACATTCAACCCATCGATATATATAACCAAAACGTGAGCGGTGTAGTTAGCAGTTTTGAGAAGTGTACATGAAAGGTGACCGAAGCACTCAGGACTCAAATGCTCGAAACTATACATTCAGGACATATGGGTATTGACAAAAGTCTACAGAGACCCCGCAGTTTACTATTTTGGCCAAGAGTTACGTCAGAATCAAAAAAAATGATTTCAAAATGTTCAATCTGCCTTGAACGTAGAAATGCAAATACCAAAGAGCCGCTAATGCCACACGATATACTTCATATCCATGGCAAACAGTAGCAACAGATTTGTTTACCTTGGACGGTAACGATTATCTTATAGTCGTTGACTATTACAGTCGCTATTTTGAGCTTAAACAGCTTCCCAATGCCAAAGTCGCACTGTTATTCACAGAATGAAAGGCATATTTGCAAGATTTGGAATTCCATACACTGTGGTAAGTGATGGAGGCCCGTGTTATTCATCGCACGAGTTTGACACATTTGCTAAATATTGGGATTTCAAGCACGTTAATTCAAGTCCATTTCACAGTCAAAGTAATGGCCTTGCAGAGAAAACTGTACAGACGGTCAAACGAATTTTGTCCAAGTCAAAGGCCGATAGAAGGTGTAGCACACCCATTGCAATACAGGAAGTGTCGGCCTGGGGTATCGCATAATGGCGTCAATAAATAATTCTCATTTCTTTTTGCAAAAAAAAGGCATTTTCACTAATTTAAAGTGCTATTTTTGGTTTATATCACATTGTTGATCTATTTGTTACATTTTTCAAGCATTGCCATGTTAAATTGTGAGTTTTGAATTTATTTTGCTTATGTGGAAATGAGTGTATGAATACAATATTATGGCATCTCGGTGTTTATGTTTTTAAAGGGACCATTCATTCATGAGACAAGTTCTTTCTTAGAAGATACATGACCCCCATTTTTCTGTGGATTTTTTGGCAGCATATATGTCATTTGTGATGAGAATGTAAGTTATTCATTTTTAAATTGGGCCCAGATATGAATGACAACATGGCATTTAAATTTTATTTCACACACAACTCAATGCAACAATCAATGGGTGTGCTACACCTATAAGGCGGTATCTGTGAATTGTCATTTTCTCTCAGATTCTTACTTAACTTGCATTTTTTCTTTTGGAATGATTATTTATCTTCAAAAAAACACTTTACACTCTTTTAAAACCGGTTTTGAATTATTTTTTTGCTATTTTTCGTCGCGGAAAGCCGTAATTTGGAGTTTCAGATTTTTCAAGTCTTTAAATGATGGCATGGAGAAACATTTTCCACTAAAACTAGGCTTGTTTGGTATCAACATGTAGATATGTGTATTTGTCATCATAATTTGGCACTACTATTTTTAAAATCCTCCTTTTATTGGTATGACACCACAAAATCCTTCCCCTTACCCACTAAAATTGGGTTTACTGAGATAATGTCAGAGAGAACTGAAGGCAGAGTATGCTGCCCAGTCATTAAAACTTGGCTTTTAATCACAAAGCTAGTACCAGACTTGCATTTAGGAGTATTTGTGATGCCTGTATATTCACATAGTGTTACCAAATTAAGGTATGATGCCACTAAAAGTGAAAAATTGCCTTGAAAATTGGATGCTGGCATGAAAATCAGCACAATTTGCATTCAAAGAGCAGTTTTGGTAGCTAAACCTCTTGATTTCTTCATGTTTATTGACTATATGAAGCATTTAATCCATTATATCAAGTATAGGTATGCCCAATGTCATTTTATAAAACAGTTAAGGCAGGTTAAAACTGAAAAAAGTACGCTGATTTTTGACGCTGTCGACCGCTCTGTTCTCTTTTGAAACGCGTATATCTTGATCGATTCTTAGTCGATTCGCGACAACTTTTCTTTCTTTAATGCGTTATAGTCCAGGCTTTGTCAGAATAGCTGCTTTGAAAAGTCACTCATAGTTAAGTATTCTTAGAAGGATCCACTTATTGGTATGCTTGAGTATCGCGCAACTCCTTTAGTTTGTGGTTATTCACCAGCGCAATTACTCATGGGTAAACAATTGCGTTCTGTCATTCCCACAATGCATCAACATCTGATCCCAGAAACACCCGATCACAAGAAAGTTAAGGAAGCTATGCTTTCTCAAAAAAGTAAAGGGAAAAGCTATTATGATAGTAACTCAAAACCCCTTACACCTTGAAATAGTTGAGTCAGACTTATTCAAAATAAGATGTGGAAACCTGCAATCGTCACTGAAAAACACAATGAGAGATCATATTCTGTAGAAACAAATGATGGCGCAAATTATCGCAGAAATCGTATTCACCTGATGAAAACAAATGAAAAACACCCATCATTTCCAGACCCTGATTTACTAAGTATCGATCAGCCATTGAATTACAATGAAATTGCAGAAACCCTCCCGGACCCTATTCCAGAACCTCAAGCCAGTGTATCAATAACCTCCCCAGCGAAACAGCCTGAGTCAGTTGATGTACAACAGACACAAAATGTCTACAAAACACACTATGGGCGTATAGTTAAACCTAAGGTCATAGAATCTATGTAAGAATACAGTTACAATATAGAGTTCATGTTGAAATGCCAGGTTATCTTATGTATTTGTCTAGCAATTATATGTTGATAAACAATAGACAATTATTAGGAAATTATTGTGACATTAACCATGAAAATGGACGCTCATACCACCTGATGTTTACATTAACAATTAGTGCTATCAACACTTATCTTGGACTAACAGTTAATTGTCACTGTGATTCACCAGGAATTTACCAACATCATCTGTGATCGTACCAGACGACATTCACACCAATAAACAATTGGACATAGCGCTGCATTTAAAGAGAGATGTTATGATATTGTGTATACTATCTACATGTACTCGTAGAGGACTGCAGAGCATTGCTCTCACTGTTGTAACTTGATATATGATGGTAGATATGCATGCCTGTATTTTTAGTCTTATTAAAATAACCAGCAGAGTTAGACGTGGGTTCCTTTTTGATAGCATCCTATTAACGGACAGACAGACGACGGACGGACAGCGCTACTACATAATACGTCCCTACGGTCGTATAAAATAGAAAGAAAACCTCTTAAAGGCAGACAATATTTATTAAAATGTAAAATAATACAGGCAGTTTACGAAGTATTTGCATGCCTTGTAATGCCTTGTAATTTAGGAAAATGCAATTAGGGAATTCTGGAATCAAAACAATAGAAAGGAATTAAACTTTTGCAAACCATGCCAAATATGTATTCAGTATAAATAGATAACATGCCACGCGCAATCACAAAACTCTGCAACCTATTTTGACAAAGTTATAAGGCTTCATTTTGTACTTTGTCGATTTGGGGTTAACATGTTACGATAAGCTCATATCTCACAAACCGTCTACCACTTCATACATGTAGATAAGCTCATATCTCACAAACCGTCTACCACTTCATACATGTAGATAAGCTGCCACGCGCAAGTCACATCACTCTGCAACCTACTTTGAAAAAGTTATGCCCCTTTCGGTAAGCTCATATCTCAGAAACTGCTTGACAGAAACTTTACACATGTATACACTATCATAAAAGGAACTCGTACAAACAAGTGCCATAACTTTGTTATGAGTTTACAGAATTATGCCCTGTTTTAACTTAGTTGCCAAATAAGTAGACATGTGCAATGCCTCGAAAAGTCGTGCGTGCTGTGACATCCGACAGCTCTGCTTCATATGATATTTGCCAAACGTGTTCAGAATGTTATGACCAGCCATATCTGACTCCCCATCACCTCCACTCCCCGACCCACCCCGTCGAGCCATCCCAGAGATAAAGGAAGCATATATAGGAACCTTGAAACCCTGACCTACTCTTGCTATCGAATAGATTCATGTGGTTCTTTAACGTGTACCACAAAAAAATAAAGACGTCCGTGTACATCCCCATCCGACGGACGAGGCTTGGCGAAATGTCTTGTCTAAGAACACACCAAAGTAACCCAGTGGCGCCAGCGAAGCCCGAACCTATGGAAAGCCTTGGCTGCCTTCTGTTGGCCTTTTGCATGTTGTGCAGTACGCTTTGTAGTTCGTCTTGTGCATTTCGTAAGTTGTTGTGTGCATTTTCTATGTTGTCTGGTGCATTTTGTAAATTGTTATGTGAACTCCGCAAGTTGTAATGTGCATTTTCTAGGTTGTCTTGTGCATTTTTTAAGTTGTCTTGCACATTTTGTACGTTGTCTTGTGCATTTTCTAAGTTGCTATGTGCAAAATAGCACGTAAGTTGTCATGTACATTTATAAATTGTTATGTGCATTTTCTAAGTTGCCATGTGCATTTCGTAAGTTATATGCATTTCGTAGGTTGTTATATACATTGTCTAGGTTGTCTTGTGCATTTTCTAAGTTGTCAAGTGATTTTTCTAAGTTGTCTTGTGCATTTTGTACGTCGTCTTGTGCATTTTCTAAGTTGCTATGTGCATCTTGTAAGTTGTCATGTGCATTTTCTAAGTTGTGCATTTTGTACGTTGTCTTGTGCATTTTCTAAGTTGCTATGCGCATTTTTTAAGTCGGTCATGTGCATTTTCTAAGTTGCTATGTGCATTTTGTAAGTTGTCATGTGCATTTTCTAAGTTGTTTGTGCATTTTCTATGTTGCCATGTGCATTTCGTAAGTTATGTGCATTTCGTAAGTTATTATGTACATTTCATATTAAGCTGCAGAGCAAAGCGTCCGCTTCTAGAGCCGCCATTTCCACCGGCGTTTCCTTCAACATGTATTTGGATAAAAAGTCTACTTAACGACAACGTGTTTAACGCACACAACGACTTGTAGTTTGGACAAGACAACTTACAAAGTGCACATAACAACTTACGAAATGCACATGACAACTTAGAAAATGAACATGACAACTTAAAAAAATGCACGTAACAACTTACAAAATGCACATATTCATAACAACTTAGAAAAGGACATAGCAACTTAGAAAATGCACAAGGCAACTTAGAATATGCACAAGACAACTTAGAATATGCACAAGACGACTTACGAAATGCACATAATAACTTACGAAAGACACATAACAACTTATAAAATGCGCATAAAAACTAAAACAATGCACAAGACAACTTACAGAATGCACCACACAACTTATAAAAGAAAATGTTCAACTGACAAAATGCACAAGACAATTTGAGAAATGCACACAACAACTTACAAATTGCACCAGACAACTCATAAAATGCACAAGACAACTGACAAAATGCGCAAGACAACTGACAAAATGCACAAGACAACTTACAAAATGCATAAGACAAGTTACAAAATGCACATAACAACTCAGAAAATGTAAAAGACAACTGACAAAATGAACAAGACAACTGACAAAATGCATAAGACAAGTTACAAAATGCACATAACAACTTACAAAGCGTACTGAACAAATTGTAAACTGTACACTAGGCCAACAGGAGGCAGCCGAGGATTTCCATACTTATTTCCCGTTACTCTCATTAAAATCAGACATTTTATCACGCCTCGATACTCTACAATATAAGGCTATACGTGGACAGTAACGTAATTAACGAGATTATTAAAATATGGAAATCAAATAAAGCAAAAAAAGACAGATTCATGGCAATCTGTACTTAACCACACTGCTATTGGTGTTGTTTGTTTTGAAATTTTGTAAGACGGATGTGGGAATAGCGGTTAATAAAACAATAAATTGTTGATTGCGGTTAGGCGAAATCCTTGATATTTGTTAAGTCGCCATTTAAAAAAATATGTTATTGTTGTAGAAAATTTAATCACGCAGAAAAGAGAAAGACAAGAACAAAAAATAATTTAACGTAATGTATTACTTTAATGTAATGTATTTATTTGCCAAAAAATAAATTGTTTACATCTTATGCTAAGATCTGTGTTTAAATTGTACTGTTTTGTAATCATGTCGATGTATTTTTTTTCATGGAAATGCGCCTGTTGTTCTTCTTCTTCTTCTTCTTCTTCTTCTTCTCCATTTTTGGTTAGGTGTGTAATAAAAAGGCAAATATATGGTCGTGGTGTGCCTTTTGTCAATAAGGGGGGATGATTTGACTTTTGCAGTCAGCGTTCTGGAAGTACAGTGAAATCATGAGATTGGTGTCATCGGCAATCACAATGGTTTGCTTTCCCACTTCATATTTTTCAGCTGTTGTAACAGATCGTTTTTCTTAAACAAATCAAGAACAAAAACGAGTAAAACTATGTGAATGGCATGCTGCTTGTTTGTAGAATTTGCAAGAAACGTTTCTTTATTCATGTTCATATTTTCTGTGAAATGCACTGTACTTCAAATATTGCCTTTGTTTCTTTTCAAATCTGCAGCATATTTTTTTAATGAACTCTCTGGATATCCATCAAACATAACTACAACATTGTTTTCAAATTTCTTGTTAATAAAGCCCAGGATGTTAAAAGCCCCGAATACATGTATTCTCTGAAGAAGCGACCCGCTATCTAAGACATTTCGATTCATGGGTACTTTTCAGTGGTTACACAGACATATTAATAAACAGATAGGAAACTTCCATCTTAACCAAAGAAGTAACCGAAATACCATGTGGCACCTTAACTTTTTCCTTCTATCTTCTCTTTCAATTATTCACTGAATTTGATGAGAATACATTCAAAAGATTTGTAGTGAATAGCAAATTGGGATTATAATAATTTATGTTTATTTTCAAGATAGAAATTGTATAAAAAGATGTTTAAAGTTTAAAATGTCATCATTTTTTACTTTTATCTTAAAAACCAAGGTTTTGACATAGTCAACGTTTCCGTCAAACTCCTTTTTTGCTCTGAATGTAAGAGGAAGCAAAATACTATCATTAGAAAGAAAATTAAATTTGTGATGGGATTTGGCATGAATGAAACTTGTATCTATAAAACTCTTCATGACATGTGTGTTTAAAGTTTTGAAATAGTTTGTGAATTTTTTCGCACTGTGCCACGTAAATTTTGATACTTTTCGTATTTGTTATTAGGTCTGTGGTGGTTACTAGCTTGCCAACACACTTGTAAATTGCAGCAGCAAGTTGAGGTTTATTTGCAACCCGAATCAAAAAATCCGTTTCAAATAGAGATGGTGCATACGTGCATAAATCATATTATGTGAACTGAGAAACTATCTCTTCTGTGTGTTTTTTTGCAACAGATATGAGCTGGAAGTCTGAGCACACATCGTGAGCATAAACTTCAAATCGTCTAACTCATGCTCCCTACATAACCCCTACCTCAAAGTAACCATATCTGAAGATTTGAAATAGGATGCAAACACAACAAAGAGCATCAGAAAGGCCAATACATCCCTCTGGTTCATGAAACGCATCATGAAACACTGCCCTAAGTCATTCAGAAGATCCGCGCACCTAGCACTTGTGCGATCCGCAGTGGAATATCGCTCCGCACTCTGAGGTCCCTATTACAAGAAGGACATCAACATATTAGACAAAGTCGAACGCCAAGTGGCTATAAGTCACGCGAGGAGGGATGTGTCACCAGAATGATATCCAACCTGAAGCTACTGTCGCTCCAAGACAGGAGATGAACCGACTTGTCTTCTTCAACAATGTAAAGGAGGGACTGGTGCCAGCTTTCAAATGTCAAGACTGTCTTATTCCTGAAAAACCGAAACGCCGTATGAAGGCAAAAAAACCCAGTCATTTTCAAACTATTAACATCATAGAAAAGCAGGTCTTGAACGGAGCCATACATACCTTTGTCGTTCTGTCCACAGACGTAATAACAAATAGATTGGACACTACGAAAATTATCTAAATTTCACGTGGCACGGTGCGAAAATTTATTTCCCAACTTTAAACACACATGTCATGAAAGAGTTTTATAGATACAAGTTTCATTTATGCCAAATCCCATAACACATTTAATTTTCTTCCCAACGATAATACTTTTCTTACTCCTACATTTAGAGCAAAAAAAGGAGTTTGACGAAAACTTTGACTATGTCAAAACCTTGATTTTTAAGACAAAAGCGATGACATTTTTAACTTTAAACTTCTTTTTTATACAATTTCTTATTTTGAAAATAAACATTAATTATTATAATACCATTTTGCTATTCACTATGAATCTTTTGAATGTATTCTTATCAAAATCAGTGAATAATTGACAGAGAAGATAGAAGGAAAAGTTAAAGTACCACGTGATATTATGGTTATTTCATTGGTTACGATAAGAAGTTTCTTATCTGTTTATTAATATGTCTGTGTTCTGTCATACAGTCTTCCCCTTTTAAGCCACCCGATGTTTTTAAACTTCTAATGAGCAATTGATCGGTCAACAGACCTGCCCAGTATCGATCACTTCTACGCGCTATATGGCATTGAATGTATGTAAACTTCGGGATAGCTGTTTTGTAACTGTGACATGTTTTTGCCGAATTTGTGTACATGTATATGTTGGCAGCAACCATCAGATATGGCAATATTTTTGGACATGGATGGGATTAATTGCTCATGCACTCTGTTTAAATGCACGTAATATGCTGATGTCCAGATCTTGTTGACGTTCTGGAGTTTGAAGCAGAGAATGTATACTTGCTGAGCTTGTCATTCACCTAATCATAAACTTCGAGTGATCAGACATCTTGAATATCTTTGTTTCTGTTTAGAACTTCAGTCAGTATTTCCGGTGCATGATGAAGATCGCTCGACTTGTCTGCTCCTTGACATCCCGGTTCCGTGTCATGATTAATATACAAGTTGTAGCATGGTCAGTGGTCACTGAAATCAGTGGTCACTGAAATTCCCTTGTATTTGCACTGGTGTGAATCGCTTAATTGAAAATAACACATGTCAGAATAAATGGTGTACTCTAACGACCAGTTATTGGAAGTCTCAGGTCCCATCACAAGCATTTGATCTGGGACGTCTGCAACAGTTTAGGTAGTGTACATTCGTATTAGTAGTACATTTTACTGTAGACACAGAAGCACTGACAACTGCTTGGTCCACTCTTACTATTATCAAATAACTATTGATGCCTGTTCAACGTACTAAGATGAAATGACAATCCGGACACACATATTTTACAAGCGAAGGTCTACTATTTGTTTACTACTTCGTAGAAGAAATGCAGGGGGAACCCCGTTATGCGTTAAACATTTAAATTAATAGCAATATATCATGGTATATATCATGGTATATTTCGTAACATAACTAAACACTTAACAGTATCACGGATTTCCTAGAGGTGCTATCCGTGACAGGATGTGTTTGTTGTTGTTTTTTGTTCAACCGATATAAATACTGTTCCCTTGCTAACATGTTTCATAACTGCAAGGCATTGGACATCATAACTGCAAGACACTGGACATCATAACTGCAAGATATTGGACATCATAACTAGAAGACGTTTCAATACATTTGACATGAACGTTTCCCTTCACATCGCGTTTTGCCTTTCAGGTGAGTGTTCTATTAATAATAATAATAATAATAATAATAATAAAAGCTTTATTTAAAGAAGATAACACATTAGAGTTATATAACATACAACACTCACCCTTCTGCAAAAACTCATACACGCACGCACGCACACACAATATGCATATATATATCGACAAACACTCCATTAGTTAATTTTCTAGAAACAATATTAAAGATCATGAAATAATACAGTACAAGCGGATTCTTACTCAAAATTCAGTTATATGTTTACTTTGTTATATTGTTATCTGAACAATTAATCGTTAAATGATAATACATTACTTTGCAATAAATGTGATCTGTATCTATACTTAAATGAATGTAACGACGATGATGAACGAATCTGTACAGGCACACTATTCCATACTTGTGCACTTACAAATGTAAAGGATTTTTGCATAGAATTTGTACGTGGCTTGTGGAGGGGCTTGTGAGTTACTAAATCACTGTTTGTAACTGATCGAAGGCTATATATGTTATTGCTGGAAAAGGTTAATAATTTGCATATGTAATTTGGAGCGAGATTAATTTTCGCTTTGTATACTAGAACAGCTATGTGATACTGATATCTATCTGAAACTGATAGCCATTGTAATTCTTTCAGAAGTGATTTGCACCCAGTTTTGTAAGATTTATGCATTGTAGCTTATTTATCTTATTGATGTTGTTCCCCTTAGCCCATATTGGGCAACAATAGTCAATGGTCGACTGGATGTAAGCATTGTAGTACAGTTTCTTCATATCATCCGTCAAGAAATAAACAATTTTCTTTAAAAGTGCAATTTAAGAAATAATTTTGGAACTCAGTTTTGATATCTGTACATTCCATGATAACGTATGATAACGTATTGTCAACATAAATTCCGAGTATCTTTTGAAGTTAACATTTTCTATTTGCGAATCATTAATGTTTATGGTTGTTATTTAGTGCTTTGTGTTTAATATGTGAAGTTATAGTTAACTGTTAACTTTTGAGATACACCTTAGCTGTAGTAAACTATATAATTATGTTGCCTTTATGTAGTAACTAGCGCTGTGTTAGAGTGTAGCTTACCCTATAAAATTAAAATAATCATATATGTTGTTTACTTAACATTTATTAAGGTAACTTTATATGTTTGTCGTTAAAGGCACAATATGTTCATTTTCAACATTAACAGAGATGATACGGAAGCGTATTATATTACCGCCAAATTTCTATTAAATCACCGATGTCCCTAGGCCTTAATCACCGATTTCCCTAGGCCTTAATCACCGTTGTCACTATGCCTTAATCACCGATGTCCCTGGGCCTTAATCACCGATGTCGCTAGGCCTTAATCACTGATATCCCTAGGCCTTTATCACCGATGTCCCTAGGCATTAATCACGGATGTCCCTAGGTCTTAATCACCAATGTCTCTAGGCATTAATAACCGATGTCCCTAGGCCTTAATCACCGATGTCCCTAGGCCTTAATCGAAACAATTAATTTCAAACTTACCTTTCGGCAAAATGTCATGCAACCTTTTTTGGACCTCTGTTTACATAACAATACCTTTACTGTAAATAAACCATATGGCCCTGCACGGTGCCTGCTTTATTCCAAGCACAGCGTTCATGGGATACAACACACTAGTATATCAGCACATCAGGTATTTAAAACAATGTATACTTCTCAACTGCTTCATTTACGTTTACATAAACACACCATGTCTTTAAGATCATCTTTTGTTTGCTTTATTTATGATAATGTTTTCAAAATTATATTACTGAATTGCAGTATGACCCTTTAAGAAAAACTGAACAATCATTTTGTAATTCATGAACTGCTCAGCTAGCAACATGAGTTCGGTATTTAACATGCAGTGTTTTACTTTTTCAAATTCCATCGAATCATTGGAATACTACTGTTATAACAAATGAAAAGGCACCTTTTTCAATGATGTTTCTGAAAAGAAAGAACTTGTTTTAATTCTGCATCTGTCTTTTACAGCTTTGCTGATGACAGCTGGAGTAGGAGGTAAGAATGTGTCCGCTACCTTCGTTTCCATGATGATCGCATTTTATATTCATTTACGTAATGTCATTGTATATGGTATATAATTTTGCACAATTTCCCGACTGAAAAAAAAACAAACAGCAAATGCAGGCAGATAGAATCATGCTATAAAAAGAATCCAAAGTTCGTTCCCATTTGTGAAACACGTTTAAGCGTAATGCATTGTTTCTTCTTAATACTCGTTCCATCTCTTTTTTTCTTTTTTTATGTGTGTGTTTTTTTATTACTAAACTTGATTCATACGATTGAAATTAAAACTTTTAAATGATACTTTAATTTCATTCTTAAATATGCATTATTTTTTATAAAATAGTATCATTTAGTGAATTATTTTATGTATTGTCGCAAGATGACCCTAGTGGTTGGGGCTAACTCAGGAAAGAATCAATGACGGTGAATGCATTTACATAAGTTTTAAAATATGTTAAATATATACCGGTATACAATTATCAAGAAAAACAAGCGAATACACAGATGAAATATGAAAAGACTGTTCTCATAAACTTTTAAGACGTTCTTAGTATTATCACAAATATATTGAATGTGTCGACTGACTATATATGACACTAAAGTGTTGTTAAAGTTCTAAAAATGTTGATGTGCACAATAATTATGGTCTAGCGCGATGAATGTGATGCGCGAGAGCTCACGAAGATGATGATGCGCGAATCCAATGGGTGATTGTCATCAAATGCCTTCTTTAAGGGTTGATGATGCGATAGGTATGATAATTAACCTCCTGATATAATAATTAACCTCCACCGAGGTTGTGAATGACGTTCCTCCAGTGAGGACTGATAACGGGCCCACCTCGTGTCCCGGGGGTTGTTGATTCTATAACCTGGCCATGTTGTCCAGGTACGGGGACCGTCTCCACCCACTGCTCGTTACGTTATACGTTGATTCATGTGTCGAATCACCTAGAGGGCCTACACACCCTAAACGCTTAGCTCCACTCCGGGAGGCTTATCTCCACTCCGGAAGATTTAGGCTGTAATAATACATATTGTTAGATGTCGGTTCATTAACCCAACAGTCTTATACAATTATCAGTACACAAACAAAGTTAACTTCTGAATCATATGCTAGTGTATCAAGTTAATGTTTGAGAAACATAACATCTAACAGGATGTAGTAACATCGCCAAACAAGATGGCGATGCCCATTGAATCGAATGTAAGATACAATTTCATAAAATAAATACTGACAATATATTGCCTGTGAATTTCGCCGTTCCAGCTTCTGCTCAAACAAAGCAACTTTCAATCAATCCCGGCCATGACTGAAGAACAATGCATTTTATAACTAACGTTCCGCCCAAAACATTATTTCCCACGTTCACTCCGTGATACACGTGGCTAAATGAGCAGTATTAACATTCTACAAAAAAGGACCCCTACACAATTTTGCCCTTTAGAGAGATAGATTGTAAAATACCTATACTTTTACATGCATTAACTCACATATAAACTTATTGAACGTCCCTGTCGTACGCCCTCTAGCGGCGCTATAAAATTGCACGCTTTTCCGTGAAACATGAATATATCATGCAACTGGTGAATTTGTTTCAACTGAACAATGGATTAGCATGTGACTGACAGATGTCGCCAAGTGCTTACCAGAGCTATGTACGATCAATACGCTCTACTCGATATTATTTTGTGACACAGATAAACAAAAAAGTAACGTCTCAGGCTTTGAAAATCATCAACCGATCATTAACTCGCGGCGTCCTGTTAGTTTTTTTTCTATATAACTTTGAAATTATTATTAATAGTTATTTTAATAATTCAAAACAGAAAGCGTAGATTCTTACGGATGGCGGTAGGTAAACTGTACCGGTTCCTGGAAAAAGTGGGTGGACTGCCTCAACCACTAAATATCGTCCTGTATAGCCTAAAATGTGCAAAAATGAAGTAAAACACCATTCAACCAACCAACCAATCAAAACAAAATGTTCTTGCATATTAATTATTGTTCAGTATAACTGTCTTTATATTTTTTAAACCTATGTCAAACGGACGAAGACAATTACAAAATGTTTTACCTCAACATACACTTGCGAGAAATAAAAACGGCTAGATAAAAAAATAGGAATTGTTTTTCTAAGTGAGATAAATTTATAAAATGTAAACAGATTGCATGAAATCACAATCTGCATGGAATGCGACCAGTTTTGTAGTGTGAAACGCAATAGTCACCAGCCGGTATAATTTCTCCGTGCTCGTGCGTAACCATGTGGCAATTTTGGTGCAAAATAATACAGTGTACATGTGTTATCGATATCATTTTAAAAAAGTTGGAAATTAAACATGCCTAGACTAAACTACGAAAATCGTAACAGGATTTTAGGACTTCTAGAAGGGGGTTAACAAAAATTGAAGTAGCAAGACGCTTTCACGTTGCTCGATGTACAATTAGCCGACTTCTTCAGCGCTATAACGCCACAGGAACAGTTACCGACCGACACGGACCCGGAACACTCCGTGTAACGACGGCACGCCAGGAAGTTTTTATACGTCAATGTCATCTTCCAGATTGTTTACTAACGGCGGCGTCGACATAAAACATAGTCATAGGCAATAGAGGTCACCCAATACATCGAACCATGGTGAGGAATCGGTTGCGTGCATTTGGCCTCAACTGTCGGAGACCGTTAAAGGGAATAGTTTTGACCCAACAACATCATCGCGCAAGGCTACACTGGGCGCGTAACGACATTGGGAAAAATTGGAGGAATCACGTATTTAAGGATGAATCGAGATTTAATTTGTACCATTCGGACGGACGGACAAGAGTTTACCGGCGGCGTAATGAACGTTACGCGAGGAATTGACATGTCGCCGGTACTTAGATATCTCCGTTCTATTGTTGATGTCGGAGTATATTGACAATAGTTTATATAACAAAGTTGCACGTGCTTTATACACGTGCTGTTGTTTGTCGGAGGTATCGTTCTGGTTTGATTGGTTGAAATGGATAAATGATTGACAACTGGTGATGTTAATTGCGCTGTTGAGCATGAACGTCATGGTGGAGGCGGCGTCATGGTCTGGGAGTGGGGCACCATTAATCATGCATTCAGATCTCAACTTGTGATTTGTAATGGAAATCTGAATGCTGACAGTTACATCAATCAAATTCTCACACCTGTAGTGTTACCGATGTTCCGACGACGTATGGATTAACGTACCAGCATGATAACGCAACCCCTCACAGAGCTAGGATTACAACAGACATTCTCAACAGACGAAATACTCCTGTGATGGCATGGCCTTCACGTTCTCCAGATTGTAACCCAATTGAACACTAGGCCGTAGAGTACGTCAACGTCCTAACGTCCCAAGGAACGTCCGTGAGGTAACTGTTGCGCTAACACAGGAGTGGAATCTGATTCCAAGACATACTATTAAGAGACTTTGCAATTCTATGCCCTCCAGACTGCAGGATGTTGTCAACAGAGATGGGAGGGGGCTGGCGTGGCGCAGTCGGTAGCGCGGCGGATTTGTAACCGGAGGCCCCGGGTTCAATCCTCCGTGGTGCCACTGAGTTCCGTCGGTGTGTTCTTGGGCAAGACACTTTACCTTAGCCTCGTCCGTCGGATGGGGACGTAAACCGGGCGGTCCCGTGTATCGGTCTATCCTCCGAGCACGTTAAAGAACCATAGGAATCTATTCGATAATAAGAGTAGGGCAGGTTCCCGGATTCCTATGTATCCTTCCCCTCTCTCTGGGGCGGCTCTAAATAACCTATACTGTGTTGATGAGCCGTTAAACAACATTCAATTCAATTCAACAGAGATGGAGGTTATACCAGGTACTGAACTTTTCCCTGACGTACGTCAGATATTCCGGGATTAAATGATGTTAAAGAATGAAATGGTCCAGAATTTTGTTGTCAATGTTTTGTTAAGATTTAACTCAATAAGTTGATACCTCATACATATTGTTACGTTGTTTTGTTTGGAAGGAAATCCCCTCTGAAATTTGATGTAGCGTTTTTATTTCTCGCCAGTGTAAAATCAGGTTTCAACGGACACAGGCAGTACTGAAGTATTAACTGGAGTTAATACATTATCATTTTAACTTTGAACTACTTGCATACAATTAAATGAAATATATTATTGATTTAATTTTATACTACTAATATAATAACAATAAAATAATATAACCAAGGCAACTATTAATATACAGAAACAGTTTGTTTTGAGTTTTAACGAGTTTTAACGAAATCAAGAGTGCAGCCTGTCCGGGATCCATTTACTCACTGACTGGTTAATTTAATAAACATCCTTAGATTGTGTGTGCATTCTCACTCAATTTATGAATTTCGCAGAAAAAATATAATCGAACCATTGAATGAATTTCACAAATGGAAAAATGAGTGTGCCTTTAAGGTTCCAGCCTTGTTGTTAATAATAACACTATTAGACCTTACTGCCATATATTTTAATGTACTGTTTTTTTATTGTCTTCACGAAACTTATTTTTAACTTTTCAGGATTTCCTGGCGGTAAAGTGGCAGACATCAAGGTGTGTGCGAATACTGTAAAGCATATATCCGGCAAAATTATTACGTTTGCTAATTATATAATATATTCTTAAATACATTTCATGTATAACGATTGTGAGAGCTCTGTGCTGTTCTTATCGTAGTTTAAAGGGACACACGGCAATCTTGAGTTTAATATCAAACATAATATTAATAATTACCAACTCAATTTACTAATCCTGTCAGTTTGACTTTAAAACTGCTTGCATGTTATTTAAATAATATTAAATTTAAAAAAAAAGAAGAGATTTAAATTTTCTTCGTTATTCTACCAAATGTGTCAACATATTATTGGCGCGATATTCTCAATAGATAGTAATATGTAAAACAATTTGCTTCGGACTATTGTAATAATTAATATTAATGATTCCAAATATGAAAGTTATGTTGTAAAACTAACAGGACGAGGTGAGTTTTAGACACATCGTGTCACTTTAATTGAATCTGTAACTTGTGTTCATGTAATGGTGTATTATTTTGCCCTTGAAGTATACTTTTGATTTGTTTGACATACAGGAGTCGAATTTCATGTTCAAAGTAAATGATGGTTCCCGCATCGAGGAGACCATTAGTGTGACCAGTACTGAGGTAGACATCAAACTGACGGACGGACGAACGCGCGTTATATACGATTACAGCAAGGTATTTGTTTGTTGGTGTTGAAGACGACTCGGC
This sequence comes from Cyrtodaria siliqua, assembly GCA_037043455.1. NCBI lineage: Eukaryota > Metazoa > Mollusca > Bivalvia > Adapedonta > Hiatellidae > Cyrtodaria > Cyrtodaria siliqua. The sequence goes on along the minus strand of JAWPHD010005553.1, from coordinate 116,955 downwards.
TTCCGAATATTACAATTATGTATGTAAACTCCCTCTCTGTGGGCAGCTCTAAATCACATCAATACTGTTTTGTAAAGAACCGACATCCGTGAAATAGTGTATTTATTATAAAAAGCAAATACAAGCCTACATATGCATCGTTTATGTTTTCGCTGCAATCCAAATATATAAAAAATACGACTGTGCGTGGATTTGTTTACCCTTAACCCGCTACATATATAAATGGACTGTTCTTTCTTTGAATTAAGACCATTCCATTTATGTGACAAAGGGGTTGTTTGGGGGAAATGACTGATCAGCAGATGGACATTGTAAACCCTGATCAGCCTACTCGCAGGCTGATCTGGGTTTACAATGAACGCAAAGGCTATTATAGTCGTGCTTTGCGGGTTAATAAATTGTTGAAATGTTGGTGTGTCGTGATATCGGATTATTTTCATCTCGAAATGAGAAAAAAAACTCAATTGAACTGCGACCTCGTGAACATAATTATATAAATTTCTTCCAACAAATATATCAGTATTGTTTGTACATTCGCAAAAGATTAACGGTGGTTTGGTTTTGCTGTTAGATCTACCGTGCCCGTCGACGGCGTAAAGCGACTATTATTTATGCAGTAACTTTAGAAAACGGTTTTGGATGCTCAACAAATTGGATTTGAAGATGAACTATTGTTGTTTTGTTGTCTTGTCTTTTTTTAAAAAATATCTTCGGAACTAATATTCTTCTAATATAATTAACACAAAGTTAAGAACCTTATACACCTAGAGTGTGCAACTTACATGCTTTAACATACTATGTTACATTTTATTCAACCGTTTGTGTGTTTTTTTCAGGGTTTCGTGGTGATGAATATTAATGATGGCAGTAACAGCACATGCTACATCACCTCGTTTGAGAGGGGACAAATTATAGCTCCCACTGATTTATCATCTTTGGTGAGTTTGATACTTCTGTATTTGGTTTTATTCACACACACACGCATGCACGCACGTACACATGCATGCAAAAATAGAAAACATTGTAAACAATTTACTTTAGAAACGATTTCAGAAGATGGTTCAAACAAGGATCTAGCGAATATATTTTTCGTTATTTCAGGAAAACACCGACGTCAACACTCTTCTAGCGACAGCTTACAACGTGGACACAGACAGTGAAGTAGATCCCGCCATATTGTCGCCTCGTTCGCGTGACATTTGCGCCGGCATCCCCATTTTCTGGATGTCACCAAACAAAATTGATGGTATGTATTCTGTGTTTTCTCACAAGCGTCAGAGAACAAAACGCCAATGGTTAAAATATTCGATCATTACACTATTTCTATCCAACTTTGCATACACACACTTCTTTCTAAGCATAAATAATGTGTTTACTCTCTGACAAGGGACTGTAGAAAGCATTGAATCAGCTGATGATCCTAGGCGTTAATTGTTACTGTCTGACAAGGGACTGTAGAAAGCATTAAATCAGCTGATGATCCTAGACGTTAATTGTTACTGTCTGACAAGGGACTGTAGATAGCATTAAATCAGCTGATGATCCTAGGCGTTAATTGTTACTGTCTGACAAGGGACTGTAGATAGCATTAAATCAGCTGAAGATCCTAGGCGTTAATTGTTACTGTCTGACAAGGGACTGTAGATAGCATTAAATCAGCTGAAGATCCTAGACGTTTATTGTTACTGTCTGACAAGGGACTGTAGATAGCATTAAATCAGCTGAAGATCCTAGGCGTTAATTGTTACTGTCTGACAAGGGACTGTAGATAGCATTAAATCAGCTGATGATCCTAGGCGTTAATTGTTACTGTCTGACAAGGGACTGTAGATAGCATTAAATCAGCTGATGATCCTAGACGTTAATTGTTACTGTCTGACAAGGGACTGTAGATAGCATTAAATCAGCTGAAGATCCTAGGCGTTAATTGTTACTGTCTGACAAGGGACTGTAGATAGCATTAAATCAGCTGATGATCCTAGGCGTTAATTGTTACTGTCTGACAAGGGACTGTAGATAGCATTAAATCAGCTGATGATCCTAGACATTAATTGTTACTGTCTGACAAGGGACTGTAGATAGCATTAAATCAGCTGATGATCCTAGACGTTAATTGTTACTGTCTGACAAGGGACTGTAGATAGCATTAAATCAGCTGAAGATCCTAGACGTTAATTGTTACTGTCTGACAAGGGACTGTAGATAGCATTAAATCAGCTGATGATCCTAGGCGTTTATTGTTACTGTCTGACAAGGGACTGTAGATAGCATTAAATCAGCTGAAGATCCTAGACGTTAATTGTTACTGTCTGACAAGGGACTGTAGATAGCATTAAATCAGCTGATGATCCTAGACGTTAATTGTTACTGTCTGACAAGGGACTGTAGATAGCATTAAATCAGCTGATGATCCTAGGCGTTAATTGTTACTGTCTGACAAGGGACTGTAGATAGCATTAAATCAGCTGAAGATCCTAGGCGTTAATTGTTACTGTCTGACAAGGGACTGTAGATAGCATTAAATCAGCTGAAGATCCTAGGCGTTAATTGTTACTGTCTGACAAGGGACTGTAGATAGCATTAAATCAGCTGAAGATCCTAGGCGTTAATTGTTACTGTCTGACAAGGGACTGTAGATAGCATTAAATCAGCTGATGATCCTAGGCGTTAATTGACACAACTAATTTGAAACTTACCATCCGGTAAAAGTTCTGCTATTTTTAGCCATTATTACCATACTCAATACACATACTATAAATAAACCGTCTGGCCCTGCTATATATGCAACCAGTCATATACATGAAGCGCATTGTTCTTGGGACACAACGTCACACTGTTAAAATTTAATACTCAGTATTTACTTGCTAAATGCAAGTAGATTTTTGCAGATATTAGCACTTGCTAAATTTTTCGAGTAATAAAAGAAACCCACACATCAAACATTGTTTTATTAAAATGCTGTTTAAGCTTGTATATGCCCTCAAAAGCTGGCATATGGAAATACCAGCAAAAGAGTCGGACGTTTCCTTTTTTGCTCAGTATATAAGGATTCCAAATATTTAGTCAACTGTCCATTTAACGTTTTAATGAGCATATTCTATCATTATATTATTAAAACATTGAGCTGCATAGTAACTCCAGATGATGTCGATTTATGAGCATAAACTGTAACAAAACTGATGTTAGTCGTAGCTTATTGAAACGGTAAAATATTTTTAATTTATAGTTTGTTAAAACGGAAATTATAACATAGCAAGTTGTTGACGTTGCCGAAAATATCCATTTTTTTTCTATATAAACTTTGATTAAAAGGCAAAAAATTTTTTAAAAAAATACTGACTCGTCTTGCTGTTATTCACTCCAAAACATCAAATATCCCATATATATTTCACAGTGTAAAAATATACTGAGCAAAATTAATTTAGCACATAAAATGCTTGTCATTTCCATATACAATATAGAAAGCCGGGCATGTTCGGGGTCAATGATACAGTGACATAGATATGACCAATAATAATGCTACAAATTCATTTGTAAACAAAGTCGGTGTTAAAAATAAAGCAAATATGATGGGAACATACTTTTATAGGTTATCGAAAATCGTTCTCATCTCAATGAAAAGGGAGGTAATTTTAAAGTTACGAACTTTGGAATGTGTTTGTTTGAGAATAACAATCGGTTGAGAACACTTTTCAGCGGTTTTTAAACAATGACAGAATGGGCAATTCTTGTCAATGTCAAATATTGAATTTGTTCAAAGCAATACATCTGTATAATGAAATAAGTTGTTTTAATACATGGGAAGTAATTCTCATACTTCTCTTATAAAATAATAAAATAACCTTTTTTTTTTGAAAATCTCATCCTAACATAGCATGTATAATATCTTCAAACAATTCTATCAATGTTCACATGTTTAATCTAAGTCCTTAAAAAGTTGTGCTAAACTTTTTTTGTTCAGTATATAATTTGTTTTATTATCCTCGTCAACAGGTGTAGGACGGATCGAGGGCATCCCGCCATAGACCTTACACTTTTTATAATAGTTCATACATTAAGTATGATAAGACTCGTGAGGATATGATTAATACTTCAACAAATACTCGAAATAGATGCAATGACGTGACAGTGTCATAAAGTAATTCATGTGACACATAACAACATACGATACATATAACAACATACGATACATCAACATACAATACATATATCAACATACGATACATCAACATACAAGACATATAACAACATACGATACATATAACAACATACAATACATATAACAACATATGATATATCAACATACAATACATATAACAACATACGATACATATAACAACATATGATATATCAACATACAATACATATAACAACATACGATACATATAACAACATACGATACATCAACATACGATACATACATATCAATGTTCATTGTTCCATCAGTGGTCCCACTCCATGGGTCATGTAGATTTAGTGGTCCCACTCCATGGGTCATGTAGATTTAGTGGTCCCACTCCATGGGTCATGTAGATTTAGTGTTCCCACTCCATGGGTCATGTAGATTTAGTGGTCCCACTCCATGGGTTATGTAGATTTAGTGGTCCCACTTCATGGGTCATGTAGATTTAATGGTCTCACTCCATGTAGATTTAGAAAAATGTAAATAATACAGAAACACTTTAAAACAATTCTTTACTGTAAAGCTGTATTGTTTGTATTTGAACAAATGTAGATCAGTTAATTGAAAATAACACGTGTCCCAATAATTGGTGACCCCGTGTACAATAACTACCAGACAGTGGAAGTTAGAGTAAGGCAGACAGATAAATGGACATGCTACAAAACAAATAACCAGTATGGCTAATCTCGATGTTTAAATCAACCAACTTGATGAGACTGTACTCTATCTATTACTAAAAGGGCTTTAAGATACTTAACACAGTCAGAAAGAACTAAAATAAGATATTAGTAAATAAGAAGTACAGATTGAAACACATGTTGATTTCTTTGAAAATAAATAGCATATAATTATAACATTGTGCATGCGACAATTTCATGTTAATTATTATATCGGTTTATCACATAACTTACGGTGTGAGAGTGGAATAACACGATTCTATATTTTCGATATACCACTAGTGCAAATAAGCCTAGTATGTGCTGTCAAAAAAAAATTGATAATGACTATGATCCAATTCCCACAGTTCATGTCGGTTTCGCGTGTCAAAGCAACATGCAAAATGCAATAAAAGTCGATATGTGAGTTATGTGATAAATAGAATCTAACATTCGTTCTCATTCATATTTGAATCTATTAAACTCGTTAGCAAAACTTATATAATGCTCGGCAAGAGTCTCGCATTATATGATTTTGCCAACTTGTTTAATAAATTCAATAATGAATGAGTACTCATGTTAGATCCTCTATTTACAGTTTTTATTCTCTTGCTTGTATTTGTTCCAAAAGATTTCCCTTTAGTAGTATTTATTGACATTCATACTTGTGTTAGTTTCCCAGGCGAAATATGAGTGGATTTGCAGTGGCATTTAGAGTGGAAATAGAGTGGGTCAATGCAGTTGAATGAGAGTTAATCCTGGTCCACTCCATTGTAGTGGAACCTTCTTTGCCCAAGCACCTAATTTAAATATTTGAAACATCACTTTCCTCTCCATATGACTGTAACTCCACTGCACCTAATCAATATTCATAGACACAGTTATTTGGAGTTGAAAAGGAGTGGAATTACAGTGGAGCCTGGAGTTACTTGGAGTGCACTTCATTTGCATGCAGTGGAATGGAGTGGAAAAAGTGGTGGGTTTGTGGTGGAGCTAATTTGCATAGCAGTTATATGGAGTGGACAATCTAGTGGGTTTATGGTGGAGATAATTTGCATAGCAGTTAAATGGAGTGGCTTTAGAGTCTATTGGAGGGTATCATTAGCATATATGGCTGGTTATTCTTGCGCCTCCTTGGCCTAGATAGTAATTAGAAAATGTGTCCACGGGACACGAATGCCCCGCTAAAGTGTTATCGGTTGCTTACAAAATGTTAAGTGTAATGTTAAAAGGCAAGTTATATGGACCTGATTTGGGTAGGAACAATGGTGCCATATTGGTTCTAGTGTGGAAAACATGGAAGTGTTCACTAGGAAAACCTGTAAACCCTGGAATAGATCAAAAGCGAAGAAAAAAAGGAAAATTATAGGAGACTCCCATACCAAAACTTGCCAACACGTTGCACATGAGCTACTCAGACAAGATCTAACCTGGTTCTACTCTCTGAAAAGCATGCAAAATGGCTGGCGAGTTTTACATTTATACACATACATGGCCTGCAGATACAGTAATAACAAGAGGACCGCAAATAGACGACAGACAACGCCCCATCGCATAGGCGCAATATAATTATATAACTGAATTATTCTTTATAAATGAGGTAAAAAATATTTAATTCAAGATCACCAACATCTTGGGTTCAAATCCCAGCTGGAGCACATGCATGGTTCCTAGCAAATGGATTATCATCTAGACTGTACATTAAATATTTCTGAGGTCTTTGGCACCACCATTAAAACTGACACAGTTTCAAACCAACAAATCTACACTGAACAAGGTCACTTACTCGTTTCCTATATGTCGGGCCATATAAAATTATGTGTGGTTCCATTTACCTGACCGACCCTAGATTTTTGGGCAATTTTCACTAACGCTAAAAATGTTTCCTTATTTTTCCGAGAAAAAGTACGAAAGTCAGGGTTTGACATTAACAGTTGTCCCCTTGTCCTGTGCCATGTAGATTCTACTGGAAACAAGTTACGGACAACAAGAAATGAATTTTACATCTTTAGAACTTGTGGTGAGCACATTGTAAATGACAAATAAAATCCATCTTGTTTTCATTGCTGGAATGCAACTGAGGGAATGTAATGTCACTTTCATGATTGATCTTGTTTTTCGTATCACTTTTACATGAAGTGGGGGGACAAGTAAATTTGACTGGGGACAAGTAAATTGTGTAAGTTACTATGGACAAGTTTCTGAAAAAAGTTAATTTCAAACCCTGAAAGTACATGCGGCGAATCTTTGTAACTCAGAAAGTTGTGCTTCCGGTAAGCAAGATGGCGGCCTCCTCGATTTTAATCTTAGAAAGGAATCTGTATCGAAAAAAGTTACATTAGGAAATTAGGTTTATTTATGAACACTAGCTAACATGATGGAGGAAGTTACAAGATAACATGAAGAAGCAAGACCAACTTCCAGTCTAGGTTTTTTTAACTGGTTCAAAAATTTGTCACCAAAATAAAAAGGTTTTCTTTCCCCTATGTAACCAGAACCACACATATTGTTTATATGGCCTTATGTACGCAGAATTACTGGACTTTTACACTGTGACTATAAAAAACTAATTCTTATACGGGTACATGTACTTGGAACTACTGAAAAGACAAGATAGTAACTGTAGTTTAAACTTAAAACAAAAACAATATATTTCATAATTTATGTACATATATCTTATAAATTTTAAGAAAAATAATTTGCATTCTTAAGCATCCGAAGAAGGCATATATAAATATAGTAGTAAATTTCAGACATTAGCTGCTTCCACGATCCATTTACCAGTCCAGACTGCTTTTTTGATTATCATTTCACCCAAAATCATTCATTGTGATTCTTGAGGCATTGTTCATGTAGTCTGTCAATTGTCTTTTCTTTTTTATAAAGGTGCTTCTACAACCTTAATAAACCTTAATAAACAGCAGTCCCATGGACGTACAGCGGCGTCTCCAAACAATCTTCCTTGGTGACCAGTTTGGTAGGGATGTTTTTTTCTCTCCATCCGAGGTACTTTGATCTATGCACCGCAAAAGCTCATCCCTCCTCATCTGAACTTACATCAATTCTGGCCTCTCCAAGAAACCGCAATCTGAAAATAGTTTTTCCTAAAACATTAAAACACATGTGTTTTTTTTAAGTACGATCTGCTGCCTTTAAATAGTTAGTTGTTTTTTAATTAAAGCTAGAGAAAGCGCTTTTATCACACCCTATTATGTGTGACTGCTGCAAGTGTCTACAATGAAATGATACCATAAGGTGAGTGTTCAGGGTCATTTAGCCATCATGTATTATGTGCTTTCAACAGTTAACAACAACAAATACAGTTTTTGAAGCTGCAGAGTTTTTGTTTGAACTATATATAAATAATTTTGGGTTAATTAGTACAAGCTTCAGCACATTGATTTTTAACAGCAAACATTTTTTTTGTTAACCAATACCAATTTTTTACAAAACAGTTATTATACATGTACCTTCATACTTTGATCAGGTAGAACGTACAAAGACCCCTGGAGTATTCTCGTCCATGGCTTTATCTTTCTGCCTCTTCATTCTTGTTCAACTTTTCCAGCCTATAGAAATATAAATGCAACCAAAATAAGAAATGTAGTCTTGAACTTTTAGAACTGATTGTTGTTCAACGCAGTATAGGTTATTTAGAGCCGCCCCAGAGAGAGGGGAAGGATGCATAGGAATCCGGGAACCTGCCCTCCTCTTATTATCGAATAGATTCCTATGGTTCTTTAACATGCTCGGAGGATAGACCGATACACAGGACCGCCTGGTTTACGTCCCCATCCGATGGCCGAGGCTAAGGGAAAGTGTCTTGCCCATGAACACTCAGACGAAACTCAGTGGCACCATGGAGGATTGAACCCGGGGCCTCCATTTACAAATCCGCCGCTCTACCGACTGCGCCACGCCAGCCCTCTTAACTTTTAGAAAGACTAGGTTGATTGTCAGCAGCAAAATGGCATATATACATACTTTACTGTGGGGCGGGTGTGGGATGGGGCAGTGGAGACCGGGTTGAACGTCGTCAGCAAAATGGCATATATACATACTTTACTGTGGGGCGGGTGTGGGATGGGGCAGTGGAGACCGGGTTGAACGTCGTCAGCAAAATGGCATATATACATACTTTACTGTGTAGGGGTAGGTGGATGGGGCGTGTGTTGTAGGGTTGGGGGGAGAATTGATAAACCAAAAGTGTACAAATCATTTTCTTGAAAATCCTGATTAAAACATGAATATATGGATACATTTCCTATGTGGGGGAGAATTAAAAAGGGTACATACAAATCATTTTCTTCAAAATCCTGATTAAAACAAGACTATATGGATATATTTCTTTGTTTCAGAAACTAGTATCTCATTCAGAATACTTGTTATTTTTTCAAAATATGTCGTTCAGAATCTTTTGTTTTGTCACTTTTGACCGGAAACGCCGTCTGCTTTCCAAAGCAACTCCGTTCTAAAACCTCTAGATGTTATGTTTATAAACGAAACAGTTAAATCAAACTGTTTAAATCATAACAGTAATGAGTATGCATGTAATTATTTGAAATGAGCTTTTTCTAACGCTTAAATATCTGCATATATGATCGCCGTAAAATCGCGAAAACTGATGACATAGTTTGCAGCACACAGATTCTTCCATCTAAAAAGGAACTAATGAGTTCCTGTTTCGTGAAAGAATATATATATACTTATTACATTGTTTATACGCATGACATATGTTACGTGTACATTCGAAAATACTTACGATGTTGTTAATAGAAGTTCTGCTGTTGACAGGCGCGCTCGTTTTTAGCCGCGTATTCTAAACTGTGACGTCACGTAATTTGGGTGATACCTATTCCGCGGCCGACTTCCCGGTTACTTCCCGGTTAAAACCCGGTTGAAAAGAGATATGTGTGTTGATGCTTCTGATGTTTTAATGATCTATATGCCTTATTATGTCTTCCCCACATATTGTTTTAGTTTGGATGTATGTCTGTCTGTCTGTCTGTCTGTCGTCTGTCTGTCTGTCCGTCAAAAGTCGTGTCCTCTCCATACCTCTTGAAGCGCTTGAGGGATTTTGAAATAACTTGGCACACATGTTCACCATATCGAGACGACTTGCAGAGCGCAACTTCCAGCCACGTCCGTTCAAGGTCAAGGTCAAACTTAGAGGTCGAAGGTCAAATGCACTATATTTCGTGTCCTCTCCATGTCTCTTGAACCACTTGAGCGATTTTGAAATAACTTGGCACACATGTTCACCATAGTGAGACGACGTGCAGAGCGCCACGTTCTTTCAGGGTCAAGGTCACATTTAGAGGTCGAAGGTCATATGCATTATATTTCGTGTCCTCTCCATATCTCTTGAACCACTTGAGGGATTTTGAAATAACTTGGCACACATATTCACCATAGTGAGACTTCAACTTCCAGCCACGTCCGTTCAAGGTCAAGGTCACACTTAGAGGTCGAAGGTCATATGCACTATATTTCGTATCCTCTCCATATCTCTTGAACCACTTGAGGGATTTTGAAATAACTTGGCACACATATTCACCATAGTGAGACTTCAACTTCCAGCCACGTCCGTTCAAGGTCAAGGTCACACTTAGAGGTCGAAGGTCATATGCACTATATTTCGTGTCCTCTCCATATCTCTTGAACCACTTGAGGGATTTTGAAATAACCTGGCACAAATGTTCACCATATCGAGATGACGTGCAAAGCGCAACTTCCAGAAACTTCCGTTCAAGGTCAAGGTCACACTTAGAGGTCTATATTTTGTGTCCGCTCCATACCTCTTGAAGCGCTTGAGGGATTTCGAAATTACTTGGCACATATGTTCACCATATCGAGACAACTTGCATAGCGCAACTTCCAGCCACGTCCGTTCAAGGTCAAGGTCACACTTAGAGGTCATATGCAATATATTTCATGCCCTCTCCATATCTCTTGAACCACTTGAGGGATTTTGAATTGACTTGGCACAAATGTTAACCATATTGAGACGACGTGCAGAGTGCAACTTCCAGCCACTTCCGTTCAAGGTCTAGGTCACACTTGGAGGTCGAAGGTCATATTTTGTGTCCGCTCCTTACCTCTTGAAGCGCTTGAGGGATTTTGAAATAACTTGGCACAAATTTTCACCATATCGAGACGACTTGCTGAACGCAACTTCCAGCCACTTCCATTCAAGGTCAAGGTCACACTTAGAGGTTGAAGGTCATATGCACTATATTTGATGTCCTCTCTATATCTCTTGAACCACTTGAGGGATTTTGAAATAACTGGCACAAATGTTCACCATATTGAGACAACGTGCAGAGCGCAACTTCCAGCCACTTCCGTTCAAGGTTTAGGTCACACTTAGAGGTCGAAGGTCATATGCACTATATTTCGTGTTCGCTCCATACCTCTTGAAGCGCTTGAGGAATTTTGAAATTACTTGGCACAAATGTTCACCGTAGTGAGAAGACTTGCAGTGCGCAACTCCAGAGTTTCTGCCCATTTCCCCTGTTTTTTCGGCCTAGCGCAGGGAAAATATACAGCCGGGTTAAGAGTGTAACCCCTGGGAAGGGTCAGATGTGACTCCAGGGCTACATTAATATATGAGAGCTGTGTGCCTTTTTGGAAGATTTTTAAGTTTTTCCATATACAAGTCTATGTAAAACATGTGACCCCTGAGGCAGGGACAAATGTAACCCCAGGGTCACCATTTGAATAAACTTGGTAAAGGACCATAAGCTCATAGTAAATGCAAAATATTAAACTTCTAGCTCTTGTAGTTTCAGAGAAGAAGACTCTTAAAGATTTTTTAAAAGTGTTTCCATATACAAGTCTATGTAAAACATGTGACCCCTGGGGCAGGGTTACATGTGACTCAGGGTCACCATTTAAACAAATTTGGTAAAGGACCATAAGCTTATAGTAAATGCAAAATATTAAACCTCTGGCACTTGTAGTTTCACGGGGCCAAATTTTAATTTGCAAGATGTATAAGTCCTCAGATATTTTGTGTTTATTTATCATCAACATGAATAACTGTTGAAACATTTTGTTTTGTTCAGTGAATAAGCATTATAAACACAATATGTTTTGCGTTTTATATTATATCTTTTTATATCAGTATTTTGAAAACTTTAAGATAGAAACAAAATCCTAATTGAAGCAAACAGTAAACAAATATGCTAGAGACAATTACTTAAAAAAAACAACACCATGACAAATTACATGCTGTAATGAACAAGCAGAAATACTTTGAAAAAGAAACATCAGTGTGCAGTCACCTGGAGTGGACAAAAATCAGATCATCTCTTTGCAGTTATTTGGAGTGGATAGCTAAATTAATACATCTCTTGGTAGTGGTTTGGAGTGGGTAGATACAATAATATATCTCTGTGGAGTCATTTGTGGTGGACAGTTAAAATTTACAAATCTCATTGGAGTCATTTGGAGTGGACTCGAATGGAGTGGACTCCAACTGTGGTCCACTGCATATCAACTTCTTCATCCACTGCAAATCAACTTTGACCACTCCAAGTTGGTCTGGGTTAGTACAGTGTGCGGCTGTAAAAAGTCTCCCCATGCTACGAACCAGTAGTGTTATTTTTACTGGTACTTTGGGATAAATGAGCCTAATATAGGTGGCTTTGAAGCAGAATACCGCTTAAGCCGGTACTTGGGGGCTGTTCATGAACAGACTCAATAAAACCGAGCCTGCTACTTTAAATTCTTGGTTGTGTTTGTTGCTTGCAAAGGATCTCCCTTATCAGTAATTATTAACATGTCTGAGCCTGTGTTATGATTGTTCTTTATCTTCATTATCCCACAGGTGGCTGTATCGATGTTGGGAACTGAAAAAATAAACAAAAAAACGTTCGTGTTTTCTGTTAAAAACAAATATATTTTCAGTTTTCCTGAAAAATGTCCCAGAGTAATGTAGTCATAAAAAATGTCCCAGTGTACTTCAGTTCATAGACTACAGAACTCTGGGACATTTTTTTTCAGGAAAACGTAAAATATGTTTTCAACAAATAACACAGATTTTTTTTGATTTTTTGATTTTTTGATTATTTAAATTTTTTTTTGGTTCCCATCACCGATACAGCCACTTGTGCATTATCCCGTGCAGTTGCAGTGAACATGTCAATTGATTAATACAATCTTATTCCAGGTTCAAAGACCATGGTTGGGCGATATCGACGAGGCTGTAAACCTTCATGTCGGCTGAAATGCAGCATTCGCAAACTCGGTTGTAAACTCAGTTGTAAGATCAAATGCACATTCGGATAGTCGGTCTATTTTACCTCTAAGACGTTTTGAACAGTAAACTTTTCATCGCCAAATTTCCCTGTGCTACGAGTGCCGTCATCGGTTGCGAGCTTTATTAGCTTTTCTCTGTGAAAATATGAATGTTTAAAAGTGTTTGTGAAACTTATAGATTGGTATTTTCAATAAAACGTTGATGAAATGTAGTGTTTGTTCTCTTCTAGTATAAAAGGAGCAGTTCATGATTCTGATATAAAACTTTTTATATAATATTCATACAAGGCCAAAACAAAAAAACCTGTGTTTCCGGTGGCCCGACCGACCCTATTTTTAAGGGGCCGACCCTAAAACTTTTTATGAAAAAAAAACAAAAAATTAAAAAAACAAACAAAAAACTTTTTTTTTATTTGTTATGAACAATGAGTTATCACAATATATGAAGTAAACTGACATCACATAGACTTTCAGCTGTATCATCAACTTGTATGGGGTTTATGAGATAAATACATGTAGAATCTCACAATATCTTGCTCCAAAAAAAAATAAAAAAAAATGCCTACCTACCGACCCCATTTTTAGCTCTACTGGCCAAGGGCCAGCAGAGCTTATGGGATGGCGAGTTGTCCGTCCATCGTCCGTCCGTCGTCCGTCCGTTGTTAACTTTTGTCTTGTGACACTCTAGGGCCTTCAATTTTCATCCGATCTTTACCAAACTTTAACAGGTTGTCAATATCAATGAAAGCTCGGACAAGTTCGAAAACCAGCCAGATCGGAATAATTTCACCGGAGTGATGGCCCTTGTTTTGCTGAAAAATGCCATATTAAGCCTTGTGAACACTCTAGCACCTTCATTTATTATTTGATCTTTACCAAACTTGCACAGATTGTGAAATCAATGAAAGCTAGGACAAGTTCGAAAACCAGCCAAATCGGATCAGTAACACCAGAGTTATGGCCCTTGTTTTTTCTGAAAATTTATTTTCTGCCTTGTGAACGCTCTAGCACCTTCATTTATTATTTGATCGTTACCAAACTTGCACAGATTGTTAATACTAATTATAGCTTGGATAAGTTCGAAAATCAGCTGAATTGGGTCAGTAACACTAGAGTTATGGCCCTTGTTTTTTCTGAAAATTGCTATTTTCTGCCTTGTGAACACTCTAGGGCCTTCAATATTAATCGGATCTTTACTTAACTTTGCCAGTGTTTTTATATCAATGAAAGCTCAAACAAGTTCGAAAACCGGCAAGATCGAAATAATTTCAATGGAGTTATGGCCCTTGTTTTGCTGAAAAATGCCATATTAAGCCTTGTGAACACTCTAGCACCTTCATTTATTATTTGATCTTTACCAAACTTGCACAGATTGTTAAATCAATGAAAGCTAGGACAAGTTCGAAAACCAGCCAAATCGGATCAGTAACACCAGAGTTATGGCCCTTGTTTTTTCTGAAAATTTATTTTCTGCCTTGTGAACGCTCTAGCACCTTCATTTATTATTTGATCGTTACCAAACTTGCACAGCTTGTTAATATCAATGAAAGCTCGGACAAGTTCGAAAACCAGCTAGATCGGACTATTAACAGCGGAGTTATTTCCCTTGATTGTTAAAAATGCTATATTTTGCCTCGTTAAGACGATAGGGGCTTCATTGTTCATCCGATCTTTACCAAACTTTATCAGATTGTTAATATCAATAAAAGCGTGGACAGTTTCGAAAACCAGCCAGATCGGACCAGTATTGGTGGAGTTATGGCCCTTGATTTAGTTCAAAATGCTATATTTTGCCTCAATAAGACAATAGGGCCTTCATTTTTCACCCTATCTTTACCAAACTTTACCACATTGTTAATGTCACTGAAAGCTCGAATAAGTTCGAAAACCAGCCATATCAGACCAATAACAGCGGAGTTAAGGCCCTTGATTTAATTAAAAATGCTATATTTTGCCTCGTTAAGACGATAGGGGCTTAATTGTTCATCCGATCTTTAATACCAAATTCTATCAGATTGTTAATATCAATGAAAGCTCGGACAGGTTTGAAAACCATTTATATTGGACTAGTAACAGCGGAGTTATGGCCTTTGATTTAGTTCAAAATGCTATATTTTGCCTCGTTAAGACGATAGGGGCTTCATTGTTCGTCCGATCTTTACCAATCTTTACCAGATTGTTAATATCAATGAAAGCTTGGACAAGTTCAAAAACCAGCTAGATCGGACCAGCAACAGCGGAGTAATGGCCCTTGATTTAGTTAAAAATGCTATATTTTGCCTCGTTAAGACGATAGGACCTTCATTTTTCGTCAGATCTTTACCAAACTTTACCAGACTGTTACTATCAATGAAAGCTCCAACAAGTTTGAAAACCAGCCAGATTAGACCATTTACACTCGAGTTATGGCCCTTGATTTTATTTTCCGAAATATGCTATATTTTGGCCTCATTAAGAAAAGGCCTTCATTTGGCCAAATTTCATTGACATTTTTCAGGGATGATCAGTACCAAGCCTAGTACATATCGTCACCGTGTTCCAGTTGAATGATTTTGGCGGAGTTATGTCCCTTTAAAGGCTTTAATACACAAACTTTGTCCTGACTAGTTTTGCTGAACCCCTGGCCGGATTTAAACAAAACTTTTTAGGGATGATCAGTTCCAAGCCTAGTTGCCTATATCATCACCATGTTCTGGTTGAACGATATTTGAAAGAGTTATGGCCCCTTGTGCATAAACTTTATCTTTAGCCAGTAGAGCGCCCACAGGCCCTCTTGGGCCTATTGTTTTAGAGCATGCAATAGGAAACACACCTATTTTTTTTTTTTGCCTAAGCATCTTATGAGAATCATACAAAAGTTGACAGATATTTGTTCAATACGAAATGTTTAATGAATTTATTCTAAAACAAAAATTATATAAAACTCCAATTATTTAAATATCATATGAAACGTTTTGTATGAGATTTATACATAGCTCCTTTTATATGATTCTCATTATGAGAATACAGGCATATGTTTATTATATAGGTTTACTATGGCAAGCCGTTTCAACAATCGTCACAGAACCTAAGTTCTCATTGGGGACCTAGGTTACCGCTCGGTACGACCAAGGTTCTCATCTTGTTTGTGCAAATGGCGCTCAAAAACTTCAGTTCTGACCTATGTTCTCGTTTAAAAATGTAAGTTCTCAGATAAAAACCTTGGTTTACAACATGATTTGTACAAATGGCTTAAAGTGAAAAAAACTTCAAATATCGTTTGATATCCAAGATTTTCGATCGGACCCAGAACTGAACGATTGCACTTCGATTTTACAATGGAAATATCACAATTTCGTGGAAAACCACATGCAATATTATAAAATCGGCAAAATGAAAAAAGTAGGAGCGGCTCTTGCTAGTTCCACTTAAAATCAATTTAAAACTATGTACATGTTTTAAAAGCGAGTGAAAATATCCATCTCTTGTATCAAGGGCACAATTCTTGATCCTCCCGCTGGTCCAATGGTCGGAACGGGGATGCAATACGTTTACCACCACCAATTGCATGTAAACCTCCGAGGTGTAGTTCGAATTGTAGTTCCTAGTTCCTATAATAACTAGAACTGTCGCCGGAGGCGAACAATTATCCCCCGCCGTAGGGGTGGGGGGTGGGGGTGAGATAAAATATGTTCCTATAAGATATTATATAGAGAAAAATCCTGGACAATCATTTTCTATTTGACTATCAAGTATGAAATGCATTAAAAATACAAAGGGCCTTAACTCAGTGGAAAATTATTGAACCGGAACGTGATGGCAGTACGCACATCTCCACTTGATATTGATACTTCCTAGCAAGTTTCAATAAATTAAATTCTAACAAGGAGTTTTAGAGAAATAACGCAGACAAGAATTTTCTATTTCACTACCAAGTATGAAATGCATTGAAAATATAAAGGGCCGTTACTCAGTGGAAATTATTGAACCTGAACATCATGACAGTATGCACATCTCCACTTGATATTGATTCTTTCTAGCAAGTTTCAATAAATTCTAACTTTTAGAGAAATAGCCCGGACAAGTATTTTGCATTATATATTAGAAATACAAAGGGCCATAACTCAGTGGAAAATTATCGAACCAGAACGTCACGACAATATGCGCATCTCCACTTGATATTGATGCTTTGTAGCAAGTTTCACGAAACTATAACATGGGGGTTTTAGAGAAATAGCCCGAATAAGAATTTTCTATTTGAAATGCATTAAAAATACAAAGAGCCATAACTCAATGGAAAATTATTAAACCGGAATGCCATGAAACCGATTTTATAAATGATCTTAGCGCTGTACCATGGGACATTGTTGGCCTTTTTGACAATTTAAATGAAGCGTTACATTGTTTACGGAAATAATAGATAAACACGCTCCCTTAAAAAGTTACAGAATTAGAAAACAACATCAGCCAGATTGGCTTTCCACCTGAAATTCTTGCTTTTATTAAGGAAAGAAATATAAATGTAAAATAAATGGAAATCTTGACAGTTATAAACTTCTAAGAAATACAAACTGCCAAAAAAGAAACATATAAATCGAAAATTGAAAAAGGGAAGAATTATCTACCAACTGTATGGAAAATATTCAAAGAATATGGGGCATCAAATACAGGGGGAAATGAAGAAACCATTTTAGGTGTTAACAAAAATAACAAATTAATATCTGATGATGTTGGTATGGCAAACACTTTTAAAGATTATTTTGTAACTGTTGTGTCAAAATTGGAGGAAAATATTCAAGTTTCAAATTTTGATGATCTCAAAACATATATAGATTCTAAAGTGCCAAGTGATATTGAATTTACCATGCCTGATATTGAGGAAAGTTTTTATATTTGCTTGATATATCAAAAGCAAGAGGGCTGGATTGTATTGGTCCTCGTTTACTTAAAATTATCAGCAAATATTATTTCCAAAAGTATCACATATATAATAAATAAAAGTTTATCCAGTGGTATATGTCCACTTGGAAGCAAGCAAAGGTAGGTCCACTCTTTAAGAGTGGTTGTAAAGATGAAGTTAACAATTACCGTCCAATTTTTATATTACCCACATTATCAAAGCTAATTGAAAAGTACGTGAGTATCAAGTTGACATAATATCTGAATTACTATAAATTATTGTATCACTCGCAAAGTGGTTTTAGGTCAGGCCACTCGACTGTAACAGCTTTAATACTTTTAATTGATAAATGGCTGAAAGCATTAAATAAAGAAAAATCGGTAGGATGTGTTATGGTAGATTTTTGGAAAGCATTCGATTTGGTGGAATCATGATATACTTCTTAAAAAACTGAAGTTTTACAAATACAGCAATCAAATAATATCATGGTTTCAGTCGTACCTTACGAACCGCAGTCAAGTTGTTACGATAAATGGGACTATCGCAGACCATAAACCTATAACATGTGGCGTTCCATATGACATTTCTCTGTTGCCACGGTGTAAAACTCAAGTCAGCTTATATTACTTAATTTCATCATGTCAGGAATATATTACTTATAATTATTTTAACCGCAATACAATATAGATGGAAAGTGTGTGCGTGCGTGGTGTGTGTGTGTGTGTGTGTGTGTGTGTGAGTGTGCGTGCGTGCATGTGTCCTTAAATATTATTCTCTGTTAAATAACATAATGTATAGCACGTTTTTGATTCGTTTTACATACTACTGAGTGATATTGGAACGATGCCTTATATGTTCTAAAGGCCAGTATGTTGTTTTTGGTGCCAAAAGATGACACTTTAGTAAACAAAATATCGTTCCTTTAAGGGACACATCGGACAATTTTCTTTCTTCATATTATTAACTGTTGATAATATTGCACCAATAATAAATTAAAACCTGTGGCAGAATAAGACAAAAAAAGGAAAACTAAATGTTATTTGATTATATGCAAGCAGGTTTAAAATTATAACTCCTCTAAACAAGGTCGATATATTAATTAAAACTCCTCAAAATAAGGTTGATATATTAATTATTACTCCTCAAAATAAGGTTGATATATTAATTATTACTCCTCAAAATAAGGTCAACTTATATTTACATTAACTCCTCAAAATAAGGTCAACTTGTATATACTACAACTCCTCAAAATAAGGTCAGCTTATATTTACTATCATTATAACTCCTAAAAATAGGGTCAACTTATATTTACTATAATTATAACTCCTCAAGATAAGGTCAGCTTATATTTACTATCATTATAACTCCTAAAAATAGTGTCAACTTATATATACCATATTATAACTCCTGAAAATAAGGTCAGCTTATATATACTATAACTCCTGAAAATAAGGTCAGCTTATATATACTATAATTATAACTCCTCACATTAAGGGCAACTTATATTTACCAAAATTATAACTCCTTAAAATAAGGTCAGCTTATATATCGTATTTATAACTGCCAAGGTTTAAGGTCCCATTTCCCTGTCTCCATTACACTCATAGCTGTCAAGGCCCAATGGAAGGCAAGAGTGAGATGGGATCCAAGTGCCGGCTGACCCTTGGTTAGGGGGTCAGTGAGGTGAAACCCCCTGAAGACCTAGATGGTCTTTGGTTGAATTTTATGAATTTTAGCATAGATGTATACTCGTAATACTGTTCCTATGCTCATATATTTTAATTGAATTCAAGTCGCATAATATACGGAAGCAATACTGAAATTCTGGTTAAACTATACTAAATTTTATCGAGTTTTAGTATAAAATACACTAAATCATTAAAAATATCGCAGACAACTATCGCAGAGCGTGGGAATGTAGAATGTGTGCGAGCGTGACTTGACACAAAATTGTGTGTCTCACGCCCAATGCGTGATGCGTGAGACTTGACAGGTATGCACATTATATAGTATGGGTGAATTATCTCAGTGAAGATCCTATCTATCTATTAGTATCTCTATTACACACTCTATTATGGGTGAATTATCTCAGTGAAGATCCCATCTATCTATTAGTATCTCTATTACGCACTCTTTTATGGGTGAATTATCTTAGTGAAGGTCCCATCTATCTATTAGTATCTATATTACGCACTCTATTATGGGTGAATTATCTCAATGAGAGTCCCATCTATCTATTAGTATCTCTATTACACACTCTATTATGGGTGAATTAGCTCAGTGAAGGTCCCATCTATCTATTAGTATCTCTATTACGCACTCTATTATGGGTGAATTATCTCAGTGAAGGTCCCATCTATCTCTCTCCACCTATCTCTTACACCCTTTAGGAGTGATTATCTTCGTGAAGGTCTCATCTACCTCCCACTCTCCATTTAACACTCTATTATAGGTGAATTATCTCAGTGAAGGTCTCCCGTCATGGTCATACAAATTATCTCAGTGAAGGTCATGTACCTCTCCCTCAAAAATACACACAAGTCCCATCTATCTATTAGTATCTCTATTACACACTCTATTATGGGTGAATTAGCTCAGTGAAGGTCCCATCTATCTATTAGTATCTCTATTACGCACTCTATTATGGGTGAATTATCTCAGTGAAGGTCCCATCTATCTCTCTCCACCTATCTCTTACACCCTTTAGGAGTGATTATCTTCGTGAAGGTCTCATCTACCTCCCACTCTCCATTTAACACTCTATTATAGGTGAATTATCTCAGTGAAGGTCTCCCGTCATGGTCATACAAATTATCTCAGTGAAGGTCATGTACCTCTCCCTCACAAATACACACTCCATTATGGGGTGAATTATAATTAAACTACAACAATGCTCATTAAAAATATAATTTATTTTTAAATAATCTCTCATGAAAACTTAATCGGCCTGATTTTTTTGTTGATTTAAGCAAACGTGATTCAAGTATATCAAAATAGCAATTGATAATAATATATATAATTATGAGAAACAAAAGAGAACACAATATAAATGACAGAACTGATCTGCGTCACCACAACACAATATGGTTATCACGCCAGATATGCTTTACGTTCCCATTCCAAGCCTCCGTTACATCCAGATAAAAACATGAGACATGGATTCAGAAAGTTAACAACCCATCGAGAAACATAGTTACAGAAACATCATTTGATAAAAAACCTATATAAAAGAAGCCTCTTATGATCATGCAAGGGTAACCCAGTGCCCGGGCTAGTGATATAAAATCTTGTGGTCCTCCTGACCGCCTCCGAACCATAAGGGCGACCACCCCGGAACCATACAGGGTGACTATCCCAGAACTACATGGGGTGACGACGCTGGAACAACACAGGGTGACCATCCCGGAACTACATGGGGTGACAACCCTGGAACAACACAGGGCAACCGTCCCAGAACAACATGTGGCTTGAGTAAATAACAAATTAAATCTGGCCTGATTCAATGAATGAACAAGGGGAACAATACAAACATGTATCGGACACATGGACAGACCAATCTAACTGAATCTCACATATGTACCGCTACATGGATTTGTTTGTATGAAAATTAGAGCATTCAAACAGTTCTATGTAAAAACAGAATTTAAATTGCAAATCTTTCGTCAATTGGTATGGTATGTCAATGGACTAGAAATCAACATAATATCTGGCAAAATAAAACAACAACACATTTTCACAGTATGCATCATGAATGTAGTTAAAACGACCTTAATACTATTGCATAAGCTCATCGTTGGCCAATACCATTGCGTGGTCCGAGTATTAACTTTCATACCCCATCCAACCCCTTCTCCAAGAAGCAAAAACGGGGTTGGCTGGGGTATGAAATAAAACCTTACTTTCGGCTTAAAAAGTTTGCATATTGTAAAATTAAAACATTTAATAGTGATTTTTAAACAGGTTATTGCATTTTTTCAGTAAAACAATGTTTTTAAACATGCTTATGGTCAAAATATCCATTATAAAATCCTGCTACATTACGTGGTCCCGCTTTAATTCCATCCATTAAGCGATGACAATGCTTATATTAGCAGGACTTTACAACAGATATTTCGACAATAAAACACGTTTAATTTTATTTATTTTTACTGCAAAAGTGTTATAACCTGTTTAAAATTAGCTATTAAATGTTTTAATTTTACAATATGCGAAGTTTTAAGCTGAAATTAAGGTTTTATTTCATACCCCAGCCAACCCCATTTTCGCTTCTTGAAGAAGGGGTTGGATGGGGTATGAAAGGTAATACTCGGACCATGTAATGAATATAAGCTTTCCCATCGCTTAATGGAATTAAGGCGGGACCACGTAATGCAGTGAAAAAGTGTTTATCAATCAACATACAAACATTTTAATATGAAACAAAATAAATTGCACAGATAAATATGTTATAAATACAATTTGAAAACTATGATTATAAGTGGCAGTAACAATTAAACTAGAACTGTAAGCCAAAGGCTAACAAAAATATATGGAGAAGAAAGTTAGGCAGTCTTTGCTAACAATAAGAGAACAAATTTGGTGAAAATTATATCATAAAGTAAGCATAAGGTAGAAAACGATCGCATAAATATTTTCGAAATTATTAACAATGTTTTTTTGTTTTTTTTGTAACTGATAGTTAAAAGGTTATGTAGGTGCTAAATATGCAGAAAAATGCAGAATTGGGAAAAAAATATGACTGTCTTACCTAATCTTTATATAATAATGAAGTCTTCTGTAAGAGGGTATGCCTTTTGCTGGGGTATAATAGTCAAATAAACAAGAAACGTGGAAATTCCACGAAAACCAGGTATTTCGAGCAGAAACCGTTTTTTTAGCAACAATGACCTTGAATTTGACCTCAGAGACCCCAAATGCAATCCTAAGCTTCCTTTATATATATGGTACCTACATAGCAAGTTTCATTCAAATATCTCATTCCCAACTAAAGTTATCGAGAGGGAAATGTTTTTCTATTTTTAGTAACAGTGACCTTAACCCTGACCCCAAACTTCATTTTCATATAAGCTACCTACATAGCAAGTTTCATCGCAATACCTCATTCCTAACAAAAGTTACTGAGCGGAAAGTTTTTCTATTTTTAGTAACAGTGACTTTGACCCTAGAGACCCCAAATAGACACATAGACAGACCAATCCAAATGAATCTCACAGATGTACCGCTACATGGATTTGTTTGTATTAAAATTAGAGCATTCAAACACAGTTCTGTGTAAAAACAGAATTTAAATCGCAAAATTTTCAATTGGAATGTCAATGGACTAGAAATCAACATAATATCTGGCATCAGAAACAGATACATTTTCACAGTATGTATTGTGAATATACAGTTAAAACAAACTTAAAGTAGCTATCCGCCAACAACAGCAGAATTTCACAACAGACGTACACTGTTTCTAAACCTACTGACGATACAAGGTATATATTAGGGATGAGAATGGGGTCCAAATAAAAACTCTGAAACCCAAAGGGGGTTCCAGGGGCATGCCCCCCCCCCCCCCCGCCAAAAATTTGAAACCTAGATGCAAAATCCTGCACTCTGGTGCTATTTGAGAGTGTCTCAGACTGTTTTTAAACTTCTACAAATATACCAAAAAAAAACAACTTTTGACATGGTTATGTATGAAATTTTGGATTTTTTTTTTTCAAAAACATTTTATTTTTATATTTTTGTCCACTACACCTGATGATTTTTGACTTTTTGATTGGCTGTGCGTCACATTCTACATTTTGCCTCTTTTTATTTTCACTTTCGCTTTCATATTTTCCTTTTTTTAACACTGAAAAAGTTCTACAAACTCATTTTGAAATATAATCATTAGCACTGCCAAATACAAAATCCAGTTGATTATGTATATATCAGTTTGTTTTGTTTTTATTTCATTTTTTTGACAACTCAATTCTTCGAACGTAAGTAGTACACTAACTATGCACAAACCGTTACCCCACCCGCCTTTCATGTCTTGTTACAATTACGCTCAACAATACACTGAGAAACAATAAAAAAAATGCACACCTACCATTTCATATCAAACATACTTCCATTATCAAAAGTCCTTAGTTTTTTATTCATCGAAAGATTGCCGACAAATCGGCCTGATTGCTAATTAATCGACGTGTTAGTGTTATTGTTATTGTTTCAGTGTATCGCCATTTTCAGCTCACCACGTGACGAACAGGTAATTACGTGACGAACATGGGATTTACCTTTAGTAGTCGTTTCATTGGCTAGCGGGTCTGGATTAAAATAGATCGGGTCAATTGATTGGATAATATCGACAATGCCGACTGTCAATTAAAGTAATTTGGAGGCGGGACTTCCGGCATGGATGATTGTTGATAAAAACTGCCCGGGGTAATCGCTGATCGCCGCTGTGGATGCTAATTGCATTGCATAAGCGAGTGCAATTAAAGGATTACATGGGAGAAGTGTGCTGGGGTTGTTTTATGACAGGTGGCCGACATTGTTAATATGCACTGGACTTCAACATAATTATTAATCTGTTACCACAGTACTGTTTAAGGTCAGGGTTCATACCCCCCCTCAAATTTCTCTACGAATTTACACTGATCTCAAAAAAACTCGGAAATCCGCGAATCCGCGGAAAATTCTCATCCCTGATATATACAACTTACATATTTTGAGAATCCAAACTCTATAGATACACTAGAAATGGCTTTAACCAGCCAGGCTAAACACCAAAACTGAAGTTTCAAATTAAGAGCTACCAACTCATAATTCATTTCACGTATATTCAATCAGTGATTTTAAAGAACCCTTGAATAAAACTACACTTTTAATCGGCATATTTACATTATTATATGATCTGTGTAGTGTTAATTTAGCCATTATTAGGTGGGATAGTTTCTTTAATACTATTAAGCATTCCAACACAGTTCTATGTAAAAACAGAATTTAAATTGCAAATCTTTCTTCGATTGGTATGTCAATGGACTAGAAATCAACATAATATCTGGCAAAAAAACAAAAACAGACACATTTTCACAGTATGCATCATGAATGTAGTTAAAACAAACTTAATACTACTGCATAAGCTCATCTTTGGCCAATACAGTGAAAATATGTCAACTTCCAATGCAACAGTTGCAGTGAGTCGCAAAAAAAGTGTGGCGAATGTGTGATCATACAGTACTAACTGGCAGGACAAACACATATAACCAGAAGGCCATGGCCTATATGTCAAGCCCTATTATAAAGGTTCAGACTTTTGATTTGACCAACACCAGCAGGGTTCTCAATAAGACCGCTTTAAATGGCATTTGTGCCCGTTCAAAATCATTCAAAAAAAAGGAGAAGAAAAAAAGATGCGGACAGTGACATGGATAGTATGTGTTATTGAACTTCGTAGAGATAATGGAAAGTATTTGTTGTTGACTTTTGTAGTTATGTCGATATGTGGTGTTCAGAATACAATTTTCAAATGGATGTGTTGTTGAAGTTTGGTAAATAAATATAATTGTCAACATACTGCACTACCTCTAAATACAGATACAACTACTGCACTGCAGTACTTGTATCTGCATATAGAGGAATATTGCTTATGAAATTGCACTTTAAAGTGTGATTTGAAAGGCATTCAAAATAGCCCAAAATGCAGGAAATGACGCGCTCAATTTCAAAATTTTACAGGGTGAGAACCCCCGGACCCCCACCTAGGCCTGTTACTTTTCCAAAAAGGTCTGTTCAAACAAAAGTTATTGACAACCCTGCACCAGTATTAATCCCAAAAGATATTAATTTAGAATTTAAAGAGTAACTCGCGGGCTGATCTGAGTTTACAAAGGATGCTATTGTAATAGCCCTTACCAGGCTAAGGGTTAAAAGAACCCATAAACATTGCCTAACAAAGACTAGGAAAAATACATTAATCATTTTACAAGTGGTAAACAGGACATTATCAACACGGCAAATATGACAGCGAAAACTAAGTTGACAAGGCAGTATGTGAACGTGGATTGTCCCCTGGTTTGTTTCTTGTGTCCGGTATTGATGTAGTGCTGGACTACTTGTGATATGTCATTGTGAATGGTCGGTTTGTATCCCAGCTCTTCTTGTGCCTTCTTTGTGCTAAAGTAATGTGTGATACCCGTCTTGTATACCTACAAAGAGAAGATGGCTGTTAAAGGCAGAATATGCTTATTTAAACATGAACTGAAACAGCTGACGAAGCACTATGAAGCGTTACAGAGAATTACGCAAACAAATAAATTGAATAAAATTAAACTGTACATGCTATGCTGAATAAAAATATTTGTGTACTAATTACGCTGTATCCCCGACATGCTGCGCCGACGCTAAGCACAACACAGGAAGTGTGCAGATCTAAATGGTCTATTTTTAGCACAGGTATTGTTTATGTAAACACAAGAGTTTAAAAGTCAGTGTGCCTATTGAACGAAGCGTAAGATGAGTTGTTTCTATTAATGACTGTGTACATCAGGAGATTTAGTGCAAATTTGACGGTAATATTATACAAAAATACTTGACACAAAGTCTATATCATCTCCGTTAAGGTTAACAATAAGCATATTCTGACTTTAAAGGTGGAGAACAGAGATACAGCTGGTTGGATATGATCCCTGTGAAGTCTAGTCACAATCGCCATATGAGCCTAAGAGAAGTTATCTATAAAAATTAAAAGATTGATTGGACAAAACTCTGGCGATTCATATATAAATATGGAGTGGATGTACTTACAAGGCGATTCCTATATAAATATGGAGTGGATGTACTTACAAGGCGATTCCTATATAAATAATATCCTCCCATGTAATGCACCCAATTTCTCACAGACATACACACATTGTAATCTACATCAAGCAAACACATTTTTGTTTATTTCAAACATCATGATGAATTTACAAATGAGCGTGTATATATCTGCGTACTTGTTTCTGCACAAAATAGCATATACACTACTCAACTTTTATAATCGGTCACTTTCCAAAGAATTATATATTTTTTAATAAATCAGATTTTCATTTGAAATTTGAACTGGCGTCTTTTAACAAATATCGCTAGCGATTTAAAAAACTTAATCTGCCTTGATTGGACTAAAACCTTGTTGATAAACTTAATAAAATATTGGTAAGTGTTTAGGTTATTTCCAGTTTTTATTATTAGTGTTATTTTCAAAAAACCTGGGTGACCGATTATAAAGGTTGAGTAGTGTATAGTGTACAACATTACTATTTTAACCACACGTAACATGTAATGAGTTTGTACCCGAGAACCTAGCATTCCACTCTATACACTGTACTCAATTCACACTGTACTCAATTCACTGTACTCAATATACTCTACTAAATACACTGCACTCGATACACTGCACTCAATATATATACTCTACTAAATACACTGCACTCGATACACTGCACTCGATATACTGCACTCGATACACTGCACTCGATACACTGCACTCAATACACTGTACTCAATATACTCTACTAAATACACTGCACTCGATATACTGCACTCAATACAGTGTACTCAATACACTGTATGCAAGACACTGTACTCAATACACTAAACTCAATACACTGCACTCAATACTGTACTCAATACACTGTACTCAATACACTGTACTCAATACACAGATACCTGAGTACCTGCGTAAGCAGAGGAATTATATGATTTTAAAATAGGGACTTGTATTTTATGTCATTTCCAGGATGTGGAATATTGGAGCAAAATATTCCGAAATTAAGATATGGTTAAATTTCCCGGAGCAAATGAACTTTATAATTCCCTAATCGATTTGGGATAAGTTCCACACGGAAGTTTTCTTTATCTAAATGTCAATGTTTCCCCTAGCCTTCCATTTTAGCGAAAATAATTTACATGTATTTGGTACAACTGATAAGTAAATGTTTCATTAACTAATAGAAGTAAAGTATTTACCTCTGTACGTGTGAGTAGAGGCTGGAAGTTGTAGACACCTGAGATAACATAGTGTATCCACTCAGTCAGGAATGCTGAAAATATATCACACAAGTGTCGTAAATCTGCTTGTGTATTTATCATATTACAGGAATCTAGATCACGTGGTAACAATACATTTTGCTCACTGTAGAACTTACAAGATTTCAAGAAACCTCATAATAATACTCACCTACGAAGTAAATGAGGGATATCGGCAATCTGACACTGGGCATTGGGTACCCAAGGCCTTCTATCTGTAATGAACACGCAAGTCAGTTATTATACTAGTTTTATATAGGTGAAAGATCAGAATTTCTGGCAGAAATGAAATGCATAATCACATACATTTTTCAAATAAATCTTGAAGAACTGACTTTTAACTAACACTGAAAGAAATTAAGTTTTTATAGAATTTATGAAATTGAGACAAATGGTCTGACTAACAATCACAAATAAATATCAAGAAATATTGAAATGTAATAAATAAATTATTCAATGGCTGGGTTAGATTACCAGGAAATGATTCACTCAATGTAACGGGTGCTACAACACCATATCAATTTATTCTAAATCAAATATTTTCAGAATTTAATTTTATGCATAAAAGTTTTATGTTGGAGTATACATATACAATCAATGAGTTCACTTAACAATGGCGTGAACACTGTATGCAAGATTCATTATCTGAATACAACACAACAACTGACCCAGTTAGGGGACCTAAAGAGAACTCTACCCAAAGCATCATTGCAGTTAGATTGACTGAAGTTCTTTTTAATATGCCTTGTCATCATGATGGTACATATGTAGCAATACGTAAATAATAAACTTTTTTAGTGGTTGTTACTCTGAATTATAAAGTTCTCTACACTTACCAATGGCTGAAAGAACTTGAATGTATTTATAGGAGCCTCGTCCGAAATAAAATATGCCTGACCAGCCTGAAACAAAAACATCACTCGCAGATAATATAATAATAATGCAATGAAACAAAAAAAAAATTAGCTCTATTTATAAAGTATGTTTGAAGTCAAAATGATAATTTTAACACTTGATAAATACTCCAAGATTGCCGTGTGTCACCTTAAGCGCAGAAGCAATAAGAGTGGTTATTTTCATCCTGGCCTTACATCCTGGGAAGCACAAGACGTGAGATTTTCACCAACACCTATTTTTAGCTGTGATGGTCATCGTGAATTCACTTCAAAGTGGTAATGCCTCGAATGGATTAATAAAGATTTACAAAAAAAACACCCCAAAAAAAACAACCTCTCCAATTCTGACAACAAGTTTTCCAGACAACACTTTTTCATAAACAATAATTAAACACAATCTGAAATGCTATTAAAGTGCTAGTAAGATGAAAAAGAAGTAACAAAAGGCTTTCTTTTTTTTACAAAAATCAACAACAGCAAATTACATAATTAAGTTGTTTTAATTCTATACCTAAGTGATAACAACAGTGTACAATACAGAATAAATAGAATAACATTTAAATCACAAACATAAATGCATACACAGTAAACGAGGACTGTAAAAAAACAAAAGATTTTTTATTAAGGCAAATATAAGCTACATACACAGCAAGTTTCGTTGCAATATCTCATTCGTAACTTAAGTAATTAAGCGTAAATCGTTTTTCTCTCTATTTTTTAGTAACAGTGACCTTGACCTCAGTGACCCCAAAGGCAATGCCAATCTTCCTTTCCATATAAGGTACCTACACAGCATGTTTCGTTCCAATATTTCATTCCCAAGTAAAGTTATTGAGTGGAACCGTTTTTCTATTTTAAGTAACAATGACCTTGACCCCAGTGACCCCAAAATACAATCCCAAACTTACTTTTGATATAAGCTACCTATACATCAAGTTTCATTCTAATAGCTCATTCCTTACTTAAGTCAATGAGCGTAAACCATTTTTCTATTTTTAGTAACAGTGACCTTGACCTTGATCTCCGTGACCCCCAAATGCAATGACAAGCTTCCTTTCCATTAAGGTACCTACACAGCAAGATTCGTTCCAATATCTCAATCCCAACTAAAGTTATTGAGCAGAAACTGTTTTTTTTTCTATTTTGAGTAACAATGACCTTGACCACAGTGACCCCAAATGCAATCCCAAACTCCCTTTTGATATAAGCTACCTTCACAGCAAGTTTCATTCTAATATCTCATTCCTTACTTAAGTTACTGAGCAGAAACATTTTTTTTCCCTGTTTTTTCCAGTAACAGTGACCTTTACCCCAGTGACCCCAAATGCAATCCCAAGCTTTCTTTCCGTATAAGGTACTTACAAAGCAAGTTTCGTTGCAATATCTCATTCGCAACTAAAGTTATTGAGTATAAACTGTTTTTCTCTTTTTAGTAACAGTGACCTTGACCCCAGTGATCCCAAATGCAATCCCACGCTACTTTTCCATATAAGGTACCTACACACTATGTTTCATCGCAATACCTCTTTCCTAACAAAAGTTATTGAGCGGAAACTAAAAGTTTGATGCCGCACGACCGCCAAACGACATACGCCAATATAATATTACCCAGAGTTAAAAGAAAACCTGGTTAATGACAGAATATGGCACTCAATGCTGCGAATATGTGCCTTTATATGAAACTAAAGTAGGTTTATTTTATTTATATGGACAGAAATCTAAAATTCTTCCAGATTGCCTCCTTTAATGTATTTAATACTAAACTGCCAAATTACACTACAAAACCGTTCTTCCAAACTTTAAGTGTTGAGGTCATACAATAATAAATGTGTGCCAATTAAGAAAATGTGTAAAATGAATTAAAGAGTTGGCAACTCATAATTCTATGTTTTGGCAATGATAACAATAGAGTGGCTGATAGAGTGGATATAGAGGTCGGATCTCGGATTCTCAACATATGTAAGTTACCTATATACCTTATGGATAGAAGGCTTAGAAGCAGTGTACAGCTGTTGTAAAATCTGCCTGTTGCTGGCAGAATAGCGACTTTAAATATTCGATAAATTAGGGAGTGTGATCATTTGGAGTATCCCTTGGATACAACAAAGAGCTGTTAAATGACAATGTTGTGTTAAGAAGTCTATCATAGCTGAACGTCAAGTTTAGCACAAGACGTTATGTTTCTCCTCATGAAATATTAGCAGCTGACCTCTCTCACAAATGCAATCCCAGATTGATTCTTTGACTGGACTTAGTTTGCAAGATGAGAGATTGATTCCTTGATCAGGCATAGTTTTGTAGATGAGAAAGTGATCTACTACAGACATGACTTCCGGTTTACTCCCACATCCGGCCAACAATTGCCTGCCATCCTCATGAAGATGTTTATCCCCATAGTTACCTAGAGATACTGTCAGATAAAAAGTTACCAAACTTACAGCGACAAAACTCTTTTTTTCAGTCAGTGCCTTGCCAGCAAGTTCATGGGCCTGGGTCAGATTGTCTACATGCAGGAAATCTTGTAGGGTGTCTGTCTTGTAGATAATACTAAATAAACCTTGCTCTATATAATTCTGAAATTAAATGCAGGAAATGAGACAAGATGGTGAAGAATGCAAATAGCACATGTGTGTGTGTGTGTCGTTCTTAATTTAAAGTCCCTCCGACAACAAATACAGAACAAGCGCAATCCGGAGACACGTATCTTGAATGTAATGGGGGGCACTCCTCAGTTTCGCTTGAATGTCTATGGTGTAAATCAGAAAGAAATCAACTAAGCATCTTTTAGGTCCATGGATGGTCTTTATAATAATTATGAAGCACATGTTTGATGTTTTTTTCAGTTTTGAGTACTTCTAAGTTTATTTTGGTGTATTGGAATATGCATTCTTTGGGTTTTTTGGAGGCTATAAATAGAACAAGAGGTCAATGACCTTGAAGCTCTACTGATTGATTTTGATTTCAGGAAGTAGTCACTAAAGAATTGTTTTTTGAAAATCTATTTTTAACCGTGGCGGCCATCTTGAATTTCCGGCCGACCTGAAATTTTGCTAAGATCAATAAGACATTAAGAGCAACATTCCTGTGAAGTTTCATGAAAGTCCGTCAAGTAGTTTCAGAGTTGTCGCTACATGTTTTCATTATATAACTCTATGTAAACAAAAATGGCCGCTGGCAGCCATGTTTAACGTCAAATCAAAACGATTTTCGACAAGGACCAACATCATGTCATACTGATCATTTTAGAAAAAGTCCCATATCAATATCTCTTATTGTTTTGAAGAAGTAGTCGCTACAAACTTATTTATTTTAAATCTATTTTTAGCTGTGGCGGCCATCTTGAATTTCCGGCCGACCTGAAATTTTTCTAGGATCAACTAGACATCAAGAGCAACATTCCTGTGAAGTTTCATGAACATCCGTCAAGTAGTTTCAGAGAAGTAGTCGCTACAAGTTTTTACTATATAACTCTATGTAACCAAAGATGGCCACTGGCAGCCATGTTTAACGTCGAATCAAAATAATTTTCCACAAGGATCTACATCATGTCATGCTGATCATTTTAGAAAAAGTCCCATATCAATATCACTTATAGTTTTCAAGAAGTAGTCTCTACAAACTTATTTTTTACAAATCTATTTTTAGCTGTGACGGCCATCTTGAATTTCCGGCCGACCTGAAAATTTTCTAGAATCAATTAGACATTAAGAGCAACATTCCTGTGAGGTTTCATGACAATCCGCCAAGTAGTTTCAGAGGAGTAGTCGCTACAAGTTTTTACTATATAACTCTATGAAACCAAAGATGGCCACTGGCAGCCATGTTTAACGTCGAATCAAAATAATTTTCCACAAGGATCTACATCATGTCATGCTGATCATTTTAGAAAAAGTTCCATATCAATATCACTTATAGTTTTCAAAAAGTAGTCGCTACAAACTTATTTTTTAAAAATCTATTTTTAGCTGTGACGGCCATCTTGAATTTCCGGCCGACCTGAAATTTTTCTAGGATCAATTAGACATCAAGAGCAACATTCCTGTAAAGTTTCATGACAATCAGTCAAGTAGTTTCAGAGGAGTAGTCGCTACAAGTTTTTACTATATAACTCTATGTAAACAAAGATGGCCGCTGGCAGCCACGTTTAACGTCGAATCAAAACGATTTTTGATAAGGACCAACATCATGTCATGCTGATCATTTTAGAAAAAGTCCCATATCAATATCACTTATAGTTTTCAAGAAGTAGTCGCTACAAACTTGTATTTTAAAAATTTATTTTTAGCCGTGGCGGCCATCTTGAATTTCCGGCCGACCTGAAATTTTGCTAGGATCATTTAGACATCAAGAGCAACATTCCTGTGAAGTTTCATGAAAATCCGTCAAGTAGTTTCAGAGGAGTAGTCGCTACAAGTTTTCATTATATAACTCTATGTAAACAAAGATGGCCGCTGGCAGCCATGTTTAACGTCAAATCAAAACAATTTTCGACAAGGATCAACATCATGTCATGCTGATCATTTTAGAAAAAGTCCCATATCAATATCATTTATAGTTTTCAAGAAGTAGTCGCTACAAACTTGAATTTAAAAAATCTATTTTTAGCTTTGGCGGCCATCTTGGATTTCACATCAACATGAATTTTTGCTAGGATCAACTAGACTTCATGGGCAACATTTCTGTAAAGTTTTATGAATATCCATCGAGTAGTTTCAGAGAAGTAGTCGCTACAAATAAAAGTTAACGGACAGACGGACGGACAGACGGACGGCATAAGCTCTGCTGATCTCTGATCAGTAGAGCTAAAAATGTGAACCAATCAAAAACTTCCTAAAAGTAGGTAAAATGGCTGATTTTCACTGATCAGCATGGAATAACTTTTTAAAACGCCGGACTAGGTATGTAAAATTTAGCATTTCCTGATATGCAAGAGCATTATGAGTGCAGACATGACCCTGATATGTGTAGGAATTATTATTTTTTTTATTTATTGACATTTGAGATATTGCTAATATTGCATTTTTAGCATGTTTTAAGTGGTGGGGTAATCTTAAAGAAATGGGACTAAAGTTGTACAGAAAATGCTTTTTGATACTTTTATTTGGTATGGAAACATGGATAATTTTATTGTCTTCTAAGAAATGTATGACACAATGATGATGTGATTTATTTTTGCTCAAGGATTCAGGCTAAGAGCTTGTCATGGGTTTGATGATTGAGAAATGTACATTAAACTGTGGAGTGCCCCCTTAAGGGTCCAACCTTTTTTACTAAAACAGTCAAATGACAGGATTTTTTTGTCTGTATTTCAACATATTTTCAAAGTTTGTTACCATTCGGTTTGTTTTGCGAAGAGAACTACTTCGGTTAGAATGTAATTTTGTCGATAAGGCAAACCCGCATTGCTACGAAACCCAGATTATGAACAACTGAGTAAAATATGTATATTGTAATACTCCGCGATGCAATGTATCTTGAGATATCTCGATATATGACTAATTTATCTTGAGATACTCCATGTTGAGATATCACATCTTATCTTGAGATGTCTCAATTTATATTGAGATATTTGTATTGAGATATCTCAATTAATCCTAAGATATCTCAATATATATCTCAATTTATCTTGAGATAACTGTTCTTGAGATATATTAAGTTGTTTTGAGATAATTATCTCAATGTGTCTTGAGTCATTGATATCTCAAAATAAATTGAGATATATCTTACAATTTTTCAAGATGTATCGCAACTTATCGTGAGATAACTAACTTGCGATATCTCAAGATCCCATGTGTCTTGCGGTTGGTATATGCAATTTTCAGTAGGATTTTCTAAGTTTAAGGTGGGCTTTATGCCATTTAAAAAATAACCATTGGTGTAATTCTCGGGTTTGCCTTAACACTGTTTCATTATATTGACAGTTTGCTAATGGTAATGTCCCGTTTAAGTACTGGTTGCTATGGTATTTTGATGTCATAGTGTGGCGTGACGTCATTATGTCGTGTCGCGTTAAAATAAAAAAAAATCGCGTATTATAGCGGCTTTATATAAATCGGGTTATAGGAGGCAACTTTTAAGAGTGGAAATGACTTCTGATTGCACATTTCAGACCTTTTTCATGTTATGGAACAAAAACAGACCGAAAGAAAAAAGTTTGCAAAAAAGCTGTTAAAAAGGCTATTTCAGTGCTATCTTAAAAAGGTGCTGTTAGGCCAATTTTTGGACAATCGCAATAATTCGTATGTCAAGACGTCCGGAATAAATTCGCGAAATGGAAAAAGGGGCGTTTCAAATTTGTTTAACGGACAACTTTCCCTTAAGGAGGCACTCCTCAGTTTCGCATGAATGTCCATGGTGTAAATGAGAAAGAAATCAACTAAGCATCTTTTAGGTCCATGGATGGTCTTTATAATAATTATGAAGCACATGTTTGATGTTTTTTTCAGTTTTGAGTACTTCTAAGTTTATTTTGGTGTATTGGAATATGCATTCTTTGTGTTTTTTGGAGGCTATACATAGAAAAATGTGAACCAATCAAAAACTTCCTAAAAGTAGGTAAAATGGCTGATTTTCACTGACGGGGAGATCAGCATGGAATAACTTTTTAAAACGCCGGACTAGGTATGTAAAATTTAGCATTTCCTGATATGCAAGAGCATTATGAGTGCAGACATGACCCTGATATGTGTAGGAATTTTTTTTATTTTTATTTATTGACATTTGAAATATTGCTAAAATTGCATTTTTAACATGTTTTAAGGGGTGGGGTAATCTTAAAGAAATGGGACTAAAGTTGTACAGAAAATGCTTTTTGATACTTTTATTTGGTATGGAAACATGGGTAATTTTATTGTCTTCTAAGAAATGTATGACACAATGATGTGATTTATTTTTGCTAAAGGATTTAGGCTAAGAGCTTGTCATGGGTTTGATGATTGAGAAATGTACATTAAACTGTGGAGTGCCCACAATGGTCACAAT
This sequence comes from Cyrtodaria siliqua, assembly GCA_037043455.1. NCBI lineage: Eukaryota > Metazoa > Mollusca > Bivalvia > Adapedonta > Hiatellidae > Cyrtodaria > Cyrtodaria siliqua. The sequence continues at coordinate 81,057 of JAWPHD010005553.1, read as the reverse complement.
AGTGTCTGGACTGGAAAATAGCACACTGAACGTTAGATAATGTACTCTAGATAATGTATACCACATTGTATTTTATCTACCACATTCATAGGTGCCTGGTTGCTATCAAGAAAAGCTCTGTAAAATAGTTTGACCAAATACACAAAAAGCTGTCCGAAAAACTACTTGAGAAGTTCTGAAAAGCCTCCTCCAAAAAGTCGAAAATGTTGTCAAGAAACTATATTACATACAAGGTATGACAGCTGCCATTTTAGCGGAAGTGCCAAACGTCAAAACAGAATGCGAAGCGACGTCATTTTGACCGCAACATCAAAGTGCACATTGTATTACGCACAACATTAGTTTCACGTCCTTATTAAATATACAATAAACGTTTTTTGTAGTTTCTCTAAAAACATAATATAATCTATATTGCAGAATGTTTAAAATTTAATATTTAGCATTAATCAAGATCCGCTGACTTTGTTTGCGGTAATTTTATGATGTCACGTAATTTTTGACGCCGTCGTGACATAGGTGGTGATTCCCATAGATACCCATAACAACCTGAAGTTGACCAATCAGCGGACGGTGATTTTTTTTTTTGTACAGACCTCGTTTTGATGTCACAAATTTTAAAGAAGTTTTACTCCAGACCATCGTGTGGACTTCTTTGAGAGAAGTCTCGCGAGAGGTCTGGATGATCGAGACTATACACACCACAATCCTAGGTAAATGAATCATACATACCACAATCCTAGGTATATGTCGTTGTTCCCCAGGACCATACACAGCTGCCAGACGTACAGCACATGTGTGCAGTATCTTACCACCATCTGTCCTACTTCCATCTGTAGCTAGTACTGTCTGCTCTGCAATACTTTTTGTCCGGGAATAGTGATCTGGATGCTGTAATGGGCAGGAAAAATGCATTGTTACAGTTGACTGACTGTCTTTTTGTGTGATAATTTAAAATTTAAATGAATATTACAATTGATAACCTTTAACTGCCATTCATTGGTTAAAAACTATCACATGATCATTATTTACATACGTATACTCAATATATATTATTTCAAAATCGCAATTCTCATCTTTGATCTTTTTTCATAATGAAAATTATACTGGACGCCAGAGTATTATTTTAACATGTATAAAGAGCGCGCGTGTATAAAGTGAACACAGTGCATGCCCTATATACACTTTTGGACAGCAGCCTTCATACCGGTGTATCATGGGACTGAACATTCCACTCGTCCGCTCGCCATAACAAGTGCTCTTTGATGCCGTAGAAATTCAGATAAATTCTGGAACAATTTACCAATCTGACCATTCAAATATTAGTTACTCGGAAATATGCTTTCATTTATAAGATACAGGCTCACTACATAGTTAGCTCCCTTGAAACCCACAGTAGGATAATTTTTAGGCCATAACAAGTAGTAGTGTGTTCTTCGGTTTTAAATATTTTTAATAACTGCCAACAGGTATGATCACTGTTGTTGTAGGTGAGATGAACAGTCTGAAATTGGATGTGCAGCCATTAGACGACACTACCACCAACATTATTATGGCTGTTGAAGAAGGGTAGGAATTCTGGTCCAAACTCTGTGGAGTTGAAGCCAAAACTAGTGCATTGGAGGACACCACTCAAATTAAAAACAAACAAGCCTAGTCAACATACCGGATCATGTACAGTTTGATGCGTTTCATAAAAAAAGTAATTTTAGCTTGGAAACTTCCTGTTCAGAATGACCCAGTAAACATTATTCATATAGGCCAATATAGTATAAATGCAGTGTGTAGTGAGACCTACAGTGTATGAAACCTTACCTGGTCTAGAGGTAGATAGGGAAGTGATTCATCCCCATTCTCAATGGTCTGCCCGCCAAATATGGTATTGTATGTACTGGTGTAGACCAGTCGTGTTACATCATTCTGTATACACGCTGAAAAATAACGTTCAGTGTAGGAGGGCTGACCAATAAGTAATATAAACACTCGCGTACATGTAATTCTCCTAAATGGACTGGATGCGACCTGGAAGAATTATAGGTGTCAATCCAAATACAATTTGTGTTTTAGTTTCACATTCAACGTGCGTATGTACTAAACATGGCCCATAATTTGTAAGATGTAATTATTGTTAATGAAATAGTTTAGTCTTTTGTTGTACATTCATTCATATGCTTCAAGGCTCTTATACATTTGTAACAGTCTATTAAATCATTTTAGAATTATTTTATTATTAGAATTTTGTGTTTCTGGGTTTCAAGAACCTCATTACTCAATGTCCAGTAAAATCTCAGTGTGTTCTGAGAATGTAATGAGCTTTAAATTAACTGCTTTCATTGGTCCAATTTTTATCACTGAATCAATCAGACGGCTTCATTCATATTTTTATTTGGTTGTTTCTATCATGACATCACTTTCTGGTATTATGACATCACAACCAGGTATTATGACACCACATCATGCTATTATGATGTTACTCAGTGTGTTCTCAGAACTGAATGAGCCTTTTAATTGCTGTGGGAAACAGATTAAGACTGTTTGTATCACTGATTGAGTAATGAGTTTCTTGAAACCAAGAATTACAAAATTCTAAAAATAAAATAATTCTAAAATGATTTTATAGACTGTTTTGTGTGTTATGACCAAGGCAAAACATCTACGTCGTCAAGTTTTCCAGACCAAACACTTTCATAAACAATAATTAAACCGAAGCTTATGCACAAAGTTATTCAATTGTACATTTCATACGAAACTGAATTGGACACATTATGAGGGTTTTCATTTGTATCAGGAATGACATTAATCACTCTTTCAGATTGCCTCCAGTCCCTTCACACATGACTTAGTGTTATGATTGGACTGTTAAATTCAAACAAAGGGTCAAAATTCTGTAATAAATTAGGCAATGAACAATGTGTGATGTAGAGAAACATAAGGCCATCAGTTGTTATGTGTATATGAAGTTTGGGAACTATCCATTCGAAACAGTTTGACAAAAGCAAGTAATAACAAGAGGCCCAAGAGGGCCTGTGGACGCTCTACTGGCTAAACATAAAGTTTATGTATAATATCATTCAACCGGAACATGGCGATGACATACGCAACTAGGCTTGGTACTGATCATCCCTGCCAAGTTTTGTTGAAATCCAGCCTGACGTTCAGTTCAGGAGAACTAGTCTGTATGAAGTTAGTGTATTAAAACCTTTAAGGAGTCATAACTCTGCCAAAATTCATTAAACCAGAACACGGCAATGATAGGTGCAACTAGGCATGGTACTGATCATCCTCACCAAGATTCGCTGAAATCCGGCAAGGAGTTCAGAAGAGACTAATCTGGACAAAGTTTGTCTGTTAAAACCTTTAAAGGGCCATAACTCTGCAAAAAATAATTCAACCGGAATATGGCGATGATATGCACAACTAGGCTTGATACTGATCATCCTTGTCAAGTTCAGCTGAAATCCAGCCAGGGGTCAGGAGAATTTGCCTGGAAAATGTTTTGCATCAAAAACCTTTAAAGACCATAACTCTGCCAAAAATCGGTAAACTGGAACGCGACGATGATATGCACAACTAGGCTGGTGTCTGATCATCCCGTAAAGTTTCGTTGAAATCTGGCGATGGAGTTCAGGAGAACTAGTCCAGACAAAGTTTGTGTATTAAAACATTTAAAGGGCCATAACTCTGCCAAAAATCATTCAACCGGAACACGGTGATGATTTCCACAACTAGACCTGGAACTGATCATCCCTAAGAAGTTTCGTTTAAATCTGGACATGGGTTCAGGAGAACTAGTCTGGACAAAGTATGTGTATTAAAACCTCAACTCCACCAAAATCATTCAACCGGAACACGGTGATGATTTCCACAACTAGACCTGGAACTGATCATCCCTAAAATGTTTCGTTTAAATCTGGACAGGGGTTCAGGAGAACTAGTCTGGACAAAGTATGTGTATTAAAACCTTTAAAGGGACATAACTCCACCAAAATCATTCAACCGGAACACGGTGATGATATGTACAACTAGGCTTGGTACTGATCATCCCTGAAAAGTTTCACTGAAATCCGTCCAAATGAAGGCCCTTTCGTCTTACTGAGGCCAAAACATAGCATTTTTCAGAAAATCAAGGGCCACAACTCCTGTGTAAATGGTCCAATCTGGCTGTTTTTCAAATTTGTCGGAGCTATCATTGCTATTTACAATAAAATAAAGTTTGGTAAAAATTGGATGAAAAATGAAGGCCCTATCGTCTTAACGAGGCAAAATATAGCATTTTTAACTAAATCAAGGGCCATAACTCCGCTGTTACTGGTCCGATCTGGCTGGTTTTTGATCTTGTCCGAGCTTTCATTGATATTAACAATCTGGTATAGTTTGGTAACGATCGGATGAAAAATGCAGGCCCTATCATGTTAACGAGGCAAAATATAGCGCTTTTAACTAAATCAAGGGCCATAACTCTGCTGTTACTGGTCCAATCTGGATGGTTTTCGAACATGTCCGAGCTTTCATTGATATTATCAATCTTGTAAAGTTTGGTAAAGTTCAGATGAAAAATGAATGCCCTATCGTCGTAACGAGGCAAAATATAGCAATATAGAATTTTTAACTAAATCAAGGGACATAACTCCGCTGTTACTGGTCCGATCTGGCTGGTTTTCGATCTTGTCCGAGCTTTCATTGATATTAACAATCTGGTATAGTTTGGTAACGATCGGATGAAAAATGCAGGCCCTATCATGTTAACTAGGCAAAATATAGCGCTTTTAACTAAATCAAGGGCCATAACTCCGCTGTTACTGGTCCGATCAGGCTGGTTTTCGAACTTGTCCAAGCTTTCATTGATATTAACATCCTGTTAAAGTTTGGTAAAGATCGGATGAAAAATGAAGGCCCTATCTTCTTAACGAGGCAAAATATAGCAATATAGCATTTTTAACTAAATCAAGGGCCATAACTCCGCTGTTACTGGTCCGATCTGGCTGGTTTTCGAACTTATCCGAGCTTTCATTGATATTAACAACCTGTTAAAGTTTGGTAAAGATCGGATGAGAAATGAAGGCTCTATCGTCTTAATGAGACAAAAGTTAACGCCGGACAACGGACAACTCGCCATCCCATTAGCTTGGCCAGTAGAGCTAAAAATGTGTTACGGGATGCGACTAACGGACAGCGTAATTCTGCTATAGCCCACACTTCTTTGAAGTGAGGGCATAGTTATCCTAGAAGGCCACGGCCTGCATGTTAAGCCCTAAGGTGAAGTAGTCCAGTTTTTTTTATTTGACCAACACTAATGTCAATCCTAGGAGATATTTGTTCCTTACATTCTTAATATTTAATTTAAATAATGTCATTAACAGTGGGTATGCATGTCGTAGAGGAGACCGGACGTGACCTTCATTTTCTTCAAAGTAGGTCACAGCAACCCGAAATTTTGCACATGATGTTAGATATATATAAGGAACATTGTTGTGAAGTTTGGTGAAAATCCTGCTAGAAAGAAGCAACACTGGAACGTACGTAACCTATATTTTGTTATTTATTAACACAAGAAACAAAGTTTGCGTATATTACCTCTTATCACATTTTCTGTACCCCCTACATTCACTGCTTCTATTCTTTTGACTTGTAACTGAAACATTTTTAATGAAATAAGCTCTTGCCACTACTTCCAAAAAGACAGCTAAAAGCGTTAAAACCAGAAGCTGTTATAAATATTGTACCACAATATATTATAAAGTTGTCTAAAAGAAAATTAAGAAAGTACCACTTGCAAGCATTTTACTATCTTCCGACTTTCACCACAGTGGTGACGTAGTAGTAGAACATCTGATTCGCATGTGGGAGGTCAAGGGTTCAATTCCTAGCCAGGTCATACCAAAGATGTTAAGGTGCTGCGGACAACCCAGATTCCATAAGATGACCCTTACATAACATATGATGACATGTGATACAGTCATGTTCCCACCCCACCCCGACATTCCATATGATCAGATGCCATGTGACACTGACCCATTCCCAACCAGAAATTCCATATGATGATATATGATACAGATGCTCCCACCCAGATATTCCATATGATGCCATGTCATAAGGACCCGTTCCCACCCCTACATTCCATACGATGCCATGTGATACCGACTTGTTCCCAACCAGACATTCCATGATGCCATGTGATACTGACCTGTTCCTGCCCAGACATTCCATATAATACTATGCTATACCTAGCTGTTCCTGCCCAGACATTCCATAGGATGCCATGTGAGACTGACCCATTACTGCCCATATATTCCATATGCAGCCATGTGATACTGATCTGACCCCACCTAGACACTCCATATGATGCCATGTGATACTGACCTGTTCCTGCCCAGACATTCCATATAATACCATGTTATATCTAGCTGTTCCTGCCCAGACATTCCATATGATGCCATGTGATACTGACCTCTCCCCACCCAGATATTCCATATGATGCCATGTGACACTGACCCATTCCCGCCCAGCCATTCCATATGATGCCATGTGATACTGACCTGTTCCTGCCCCTACATTCCATATGATGCCATGTAATTCTGACCTGTTCTCATCCCAACATTCCATATGATGCCATGTGATACTGACCTGTTCCTTCCCAGACATTCAGTATGATGCCATGTCATACTGACCTGTTCTCACCCAGACATTCCATATGATGCCATGTGATACTGATCTATCCCCACCCAGACATTCCATATGATGCCATGTCATACTGACCTGTTCTCACCCAGACATTCCATATGATGCCATGTGATACTGATCTATCCCCACCCAAACATTCCATATGATGCCATGTGATACTGACCTGTCCCCAACCAGACATTCCATAAGATGGCATGTGATACTGACCTGTTCCTGCCCAGACATTCCACATAATGCCATGTTGTACCTAGCTGTTCCTGTTCAGACATTTCATATGATGCCATGTGATAGTAACTTGTTCCCACCCAGCCATTCCATATGATGCCATGTGATACCTAGCTGTTCCTGCCCGGACATTCCATCTGATGCCATGTGATATCTAGTTGTTTGCACAGTGACATTCCACATGATGCCATGTGATACTGACCTGTCCCCACATAGACATTCCACATGATGTCATGTGATACATAGCTGTTCCCTCCCAGACATTCCATGTGATGTCATGTGATACTGACCTGTCCCCACCCAGACATGCCATATGTTGCCATGTGATCAGACCTGTCCTCATCCAGACATTCCATATGATGCCATGTGATAACCTAGTTGTTCCCACCCGGACGTTCCATATGATGCCATGTTATATCTAGCTGTTCCAGCCCGAACATTCCATATGATGCCATGTGATACTGACCTGACCCACCCAGACATTCCATATTATGCCATGTGATACTGACGTCCCCACGCAGACATTCCATATGATGCCATGTTATACCTAGCTGTTCCTGTCCAGACATTCCATATCATGCCATGTGATAATGACCTGTACCCACCCAGATGTTCCATATGATGCCATGTTATACCTAGCTGTTCCTGTCCAGACATTCCATATGATGCCATGTGATACTGACCTGTTCCCACCCAGACATTCCATATGATGTCACGTGATACTGACCTGTTCCTGCCCAGACATTCCATATGATGTCATGTGATACTAACCAGACCCCATCCTGACATTCCAAATGATGCCGTGTTATACCTAGCTGTTCCCATCCAGACATTCCATATGATGCCATGTTATACTGACCTGTCCCCACCCAGATGTTCCATATGATGCCATGTTATACCTATCTGTTCCCATATAGACATTCCATATGATGCCATGTTATACTGACCTGTCCCCACCCAGACGTTGCATATGATGCCATGTTACACCTAGCTGTTCCCATCCAGACATTCCATATGATGCCATGTGATACTGACTTGTCCCCACCCAGACGTTCCATATTTTGCCATGCGATACTGACCTGTCCCCACCCAGACATTCCATATGATGCCATGTGATACTGACATGTTCCCACCCCGACATTCCATATGATGTCACGTGATACTGACCTGTTCCTGCCCAGACATTCCATATGATGTCATGTGATACTAACCAGACCCCATCCTGACATTCCAAGTGATGCCGTGTTATACCTAGCTGTTCCCATCCAGACATTCTATATGATGTCATGTGATACTGACCTGTCTCCACCCAGACATTCCACATGATGCCATTTTATACCTAGCTGTTCCCATCCTGATAGTCTATATGATGTCATGTGATACTGACATGTCCCCAACCAGACATTCCACATGATGCCATATTATACCTAGCTGTTCCCATCCAGACATTCTATATGATGTCATGTGTTACTGACCTGCTCCCGCCCCGACATTCCGTATGATGCCATGTGATAGACACAATCCACACCAGCAAATATGGCTGCCACTAACTCCGTATTTGTCAGGTCAACCTGCATATATAATAATTTAAACAAAGCGTCCTCAGGAAAACATTGAAAGAATTAGTGGTGTCCAATGATATATTTACAAAAAAACATCAACATTTCCATGCAGCAACGGCGTCTCCGTGGTCGAACGGTTATCAACGTTGCGTTGTAAACCTTTGCCTCTCACTGCTGCGGCTTCGAATCCCACTGGGAGCTCGACTTGAGAGGAAGTGTCGATTCTTATGGATGGCGGAAGGTGTACAGTACTGGTTCTACCCAGGAAAAGTGGTCGGTGTGCCTCCACCACAAAAAAATTGACCATCACCTATAACCTTATGGGTTGAAAATGCCATAAAACACCATACAAACACATGAAAAAATTTGGGTCAGTAGAAATGTGTTCGGGCTAATAAATTTTTGCAAGTCACATGCCCGACTGGCTAGTACTTCAAAATGTTTTTCGCGAAAACTGATATATATATATATATAATATATATGGCTTTTTAAAAGCCACCATGCCACTAGAAACAGAGCTAACGAAAAATAAATGAAGTGTAAAATGCATTTTAATATTGATGATAGGGACTTGTGGTCAAAATGTATAAGACTCATCTTATTCTAGATGTATCTGTGTATGATATTTTGCAGGGAATAAACAAAGTTAACACATGGTTATCATAGTAACAGAGTTATCTTAAAATTCCTAAAAATGTTTCACAAGTTCATTACCTGCTGAAACTCCATGCCCGTTACCATGGTCCAGATTGGTTCCTGAACATCCAGCAGTATAACCCTGTGCCCGTGTGCAGCCAACCTCTTACCAAGATGGAAGCCAGCAAATCCACCACCCCCTGTCACAAGGCTGACCTGTTGTTGTTCATTAATCTGACCTTCTGTACTCTGGCCACTTCGTAAGGACACCATGGCTGAAAAAATCAGGGCATGTAAATTCCACTCATCCACTCGAGTAGAAAGTTAGATAATTTTTTTAGGCTAAATAAAATTATACCTGATTTTATTGTAACCCGACTGACCCTCTGAAAAAATCCCCGACTCCTTTTTTTATATTGAAATTTAAAAAAGAAAAAAAAAAGAAAAGAAATTTGAAAAAATAATTATGTTCACGCGATCACGGCCGACTCATGTGCTCAGTGTCCTGCTGTTGGAACTAACCCTCTTCCGGACTTGCGAAAAATAAATTAAACTGTTTTACCCCTTTGCAATAACTGCAAGTGATTGGGAAAAGAGCCAGTTGTTGCCAGGCCTTTTGGGAAACAATAAAACACACCATTTTATATTGTTATCTATTGTAGTTTTTAAAATACCACATTTTCCATTCATCAAAGCTCATCCCACCTTAAAACTAACTTCGCCAAAAAATAAAAATAAAATAAAGTAAAATGCTTACCTTATTTTTTTCAGCAATGTTACAGTAAACACAGGTATAATTTTATTTGGCCTTAACAGTTTATCAATTTGATCATTCAAATATTACGTAGGACGAGTAACTCAGAAACAAATTTTCCTGCCCTGAAAATAAGTAGATTTTTTTTAAACACATACTCTAGTACAGGTACATGTATATTGAATTCGCTACATGGATTTCCAGGTGGGTTTTAAAGCTCATGTAACAAAAACCTGGGCTTTCCTAGGTACTTTTGTGGGAAAAGCTCCACCATTGTCCATCCAAATATTTGTCAAATATCTGTCAAATATTTTATGACAGTTGTGTGTCTTTCTTCGTGTCACATCAAGACAGCTTAAGCTTCTGTTCCAACACCATTTCGTGATTGTAAACAAAGAGGAAATCAACCTCTTGTAGACTGCAGGGCACTAGTCAGCTTTTAGGGGATTGGGACCAGGGTTCTCAGGAAGGGGATTTTTTTTTATTATTTAAGTGGCAGCAAAAATGTACCATTCCAAATGGCAAAAAGTACGCTATTTTCCTGTATTGGAGTTTAAAAATTTCTAAAATAAAAAAAAAAAATATATATATATATATATTATTTTTTTTTAAAGAGGGGAATTTTTCACAGGAAAAGGGGAAAAATAGATACTTTTAGGGGAGTGGAATGGGGCCGACATTAGGCCCCAAAAATGGCCAAACAAGTGCCCTGGACTAGAACAGGCAAGCACTGCAATCCTTCTTGTGATTTATACTTCTACACCCTCTGTACACATATTTTAAACCATGTACAATATGATAATCTGCTTCCTCTTTTCAAAGATTGCATGACAACTACCATATACCACCGAGGAAGTATAAGATTGTATAACTCTTTGTGAAGGTTTCCTGTATATGTACATATTAAGACTGATCTGCCTAAGGAGTGAACCTGGCAAATTCCCATCATAAACACCTCTTGGTCAAGAGGCATATATGCTAATCGTAAGTTTGTAACCTATCGTCAAATACAAATTTCTGTGTTTGTCCATGGGGTTGACATTTCCCTTTGTGGTTTCGACATGATGCTTAATTGTTTTGCTAACTCTTTTGTGTATCTAGTAAGCCTCGTTACCTAAGATTAGGTTTATGGGCATCCTGCTGTCATTCAATAACAGGGCCTCCTCTGGCAATTTCTTTTTCCTTATGTGGCGCCAAATGAAAAAAAGTTGGAGACAAATTGGAGAAGTTGGGAGCCATCTGATTCCCATGGCATTGGACATATTTCTTCTCGATATTTATGTATATTTTTAATACGTTTGTATGTAGATCATCGTCATAATGTGATAGGGAATTATCAATATTATTCATTTAAAATGATATTGCCACTAATATTTTTTATTGTAAAACGTGTAATTGTTTATCACAACATATCAGTTTAAGGAACTATTTTAAATGTTACTAACAGACAGTCACACAGATCATATAATTAGTTTAAATAAATAAATAACAATAGGGATCTCCCCAGGATTCAGCATAGCCGGATATTCGAAATTATCTTTGGGTACACTTCGTTTGCGCAATATGTACCAGCTAATAATTATATACGCATGGTGGCGCGTAATATTTGTTTAATCACATTCAGATCAGAGTTGGGGAAATTTCAAAATGTCAATCAGCACGAGACCCCCGGATCTTGTTAATCTAACCCCCTCCCGAACTGACAACTCCTCCCGGATCAAGACCCCACCACCCATCATACAAACACACACACAAAAAGACATCATAGAAAGATGCTACAATAAAGAAGGATTATATAATTTGTTTTTTATTTACATTTAGAAGTCATTTTAGAGAGTGGCAATGTTACAAAATTAAACTGCGTTTCAATACGGACTTTCATTAATTGACCTCCTATCAATTAGAACGAGTAAATCCTACTTTAATATTGTCATTCGCAAACATATTTAGTTCTCTAAATATTTGCATGGTGTTTTATGGTATCATGGTACTTAAATGGTTTGACGAAGAAAAAAAACTGTAAACAATATTTAAACCCCAGCGTTCGGTAGTCCCTACCGTCATTATGTATACACAGTAGCCAGTTAGTATTTCGTCTGTTTCAAGATAAAGGTTTCAGCACTCTGACAAAATCACTGATCTTATTTTTACAGGTACAGCTATTAATAGATGCAACAAATTCAAAATTTGACAGTTAGGAATAAAAGTTTTGTTCTAGAAAGTATGTAAAATAAATACATTATATAATTATTTTGATATATCTGTACAGAGTAATGTTTAATGTATTTACATGCCAAATTTTATGGTTCGAAAATGCTCTATTATTTAGAAATTTGTGATTAAACCTCTCTGAGCATCATAATTGCATAAAATGATCAGGAAAGTTTCTCTGGGGGCATTTTGGTTTTTTTTATACTCAATCCTGGCCTTTAAAGAAAAAGGAAATGCAAATGTTTTCTGTGACCCTTCTACTAAATTGTTATGATATAAAATGTAATCAATTTTACGTAAAAATATCAGAATGAGATTTAAAAAGAAGGGTACCCTCATTGAGCTTATTATTTTAAAAGTTCTATGGTATCAAGGTATGCACATATTGTGTATCCTGTATTTGTTAGTAACTGGTATAAGATTCAATGAGTGACCATTTCTAGAAACAATAATGAACAACAGACTCATTAGACTAAAAATTAATGAATTTTATAACCTTCACGATAATGGAAACTGCATTTATGGAGACTAGGGGTGATGAATTTTAAAGATCATAAGGAAATTGTCAACATTTTTGCATTATTTTGAAATTTCTTTTTATTTATGATAAATATACTTATTTTTTTCAATTATTTTATTATATCTACCTAAAGTCATTCCATCTATAAAATAATCATCATATTTTAGCAGAGATACATACTGTTTTATAGACCGGACACTACCGTGATACCATAGAATCCTTGATATCACAGGAAGCTAGTATACTTATTATTACTAGCGATTCCTTTAAGGCCTTTAAGACTGTCCCTACTTTTTCAACGCTGACCCTAAATATTTTTAGCAAAAAAAAAAAAGAAAAAAAAAAAAGGAAATATTATAATCAAACAACAAATATTTTTATCAAATGATAATTTTATTAGCCAGAGTTGTTAAGCATCTAATCTGGATCCAAACTGTTTGCAAAGGTTATCAAGAAGTTGCCTTTAATAGTACAAAAATGGCATAATATATGCGAACAATATATATAAAAAAAATATCTAAAAAAACAACTTTTTCCTACCTTCCTACCCTAACTTTTTGACAGGGTGAAACCAGAAACACACATATTTTTTTTTAGGCCTAATTACCAATGTTTGTTGAATTTCCGGCAGGTTGATTTTTGATCTCAATTTGCCAACTGAAAACAGAGTAAGTGAGTTGCTAGACTCATTATTGTTGATAACAACTTTTTAAAAAAATATTATTATTGATTTCATTCCTTAGTGTACCAGCTATAAACCAAAATTTTTTTCCAAATGACATTTAAAAAAATATTGATGCAGGAAGGGCTGACCACCACCCCTTCCCGTTCTCATCCCCTTCCATCACAAAAATGCCACCACTCCCTGGAGAAAGCCCTAAAGTATACATTCCACCATTCTATACTTTCTGTATTACACTGGGTGGGCACTGGTGGTACAAGTTTAACCATGCAAATTATTACCAAATTATTACCGAATTATACAGCAAAAGTGAAAAATATTTAGGTCAGCCTATGATTTGCCTGGAATACCATATGATACAGTCAGAGTTGAAAGTTTTTCTTTCATGTAAACAATGCGATGCTAATAAACTATTAAACTAATTGTAAAATGCATGTTAAACAATGATCTTCTGGTTTATAGTGTAACAGGAATGTGCAATTTAACTGGGGTGGTCTTATATCAAGGTAAACTCACCAACATCGAAGAGAAACTTTTAATAATGTGATACAGAGAATGTCACAATATCTTGCTCAAAAAAAAGGAAAAACAAGAAATATCACTGTGATACAGTCAGAGTTGAAAGTTTTTCTTTCATGTAAACAATGCGATGCTAATAAACTATTAAACTAATTGTAAAATGCATGTTAAACAATGATCTTCTGGTTTATAGTGTAACAGGAATGTGCAATTTAACTGGGGTGGTCTTATATCAAGGTAAACTCACTAACGTCGAAGAGAAACTTTTAATAATGTGATACAGAGAATGTCACAATATCTTGCTAAAAAAAAAGGAAAAACAAGAAATATCACTGTAAGTGATAAATGCCCCCCGAAGTGTCCTTTGACCTCTAAATGTGACCTTGACCTTGGGGCCACAGACCTGGATTTTGTGCGCGACACATCGTCTTGTTGTGGTGAGAACTTGTGCCAAGTTATTTGAAAATCCGTCCATGAATGCCAGAGTTATTGACCAGACAAAATTTGACTTTTGACCTCCAAGAGTGACCTTGACCGTGAAGACCTGGGTTTTGCGCGCGACATGTCATCTTGTTATGGTGATCACTTGTGCCAAGTTATTTAAAAATCACTGCAGGGGTTGTGACGTTACGAAATTGCATACCTGTTTTTGACCATGAACTGCAAGTGTGACCTTGACCTTTGAGGTACGGACCTGGGTTTTGCGCGCGACACATTGTCTTGTTATGGTGATCACTTGTACCATGTAATTTAAAAATCCCTGTAGGGGTTGTGACGTTACAGTCCGTACACGAAATTACGTACCTGTTTTTGACCTATAAACTTCAAGTGTGACCTTGACCTTTGAGGTACGGAGCTAGGTTTTGCGCGCGACACATCGTCTTGCTCTGGTGATCACTTGTGCCAAGTTATTTAAAAATCCCTGAAGGGGTTGTGACGTTACGGTCCGGACATGAAATTGCGTACCTGTTTTTGACCTATGAACTTCAAGTGTGACTTTGGCCTTTGAGGTACGGACCTGGGTTTTGCGCGCGACACATCGTCTTGTTATGGTGATCACTTGTGCTATGTTATTTAAAAATCCCTCAGGGGTTGTGACGTTACGGTCCGGACTCGAAATTGCATACCTATTTTTGACATATGAACTTCAAGTGTGACCTTGACCTTTGAGGTATGGACCTGTGTTTTGCGCGCGACACATTGTCTTGTTATGGTGATCACTTGTGCCAGGTTAATCAAAATCCCTGCTGGGGTTTTGAAGGTACAGTCCGGACACGAACTGCGGAATGACGGAATCTGGACAGAGACAGAATCAGGATAGACAGACGGTGCGATTACCATATATATAAAAAAAGAAAATGCCTACTGACCTACCCTGTTGTTTTTTTCAGAGTATGCAATAGAAAACACACCTGTTTTTCCTTTTTGGTCTAATATGACGGTCAATTTTTTTATGGTATAGGTAGACCATTTATTCCTGGATAGAACCAGTACTTACCCCTAATACTAAGCCATCCGGCGGTGTTTTTTTACCTTTGGGGGAAGGGAGTCGGGGTCCTTTAGAAATTCGACGTGAATTGGAAAAAGGGGGGATTTTGACAATGTTAAAATAAAGAAAAAAGATAGTATTTTTTATATGTATTAATTCTCACGTCTTTCATTTAATATTAAATTTACATCCATAACATGTTTGATGGACATGTTATGGATGGTCAACTAAGAAACAACATTTAAAAGTGAAACAAAATAAAAAAAATCTCAAAAAAAGTGGGGGGAAAAATCTCAAAAAAGGGGAAAAACTTAATTTTTGAGGAGGGAATATTTCGGCTTTAAATTACTCTTTCTCACAAGTTGAGATTCGAACCCACAGCTGTGAGAGGCGAGAAAGTTTACACTGGTTTAAGAGGCAAGGCTGCTAACTACTTGGCCACTGCAGCTCCATACTTACTGGCCACACTATTATTTAGCAGAATGTTCGCAGAAAGGGCCAGTTTTTTTTATTAATTGATATACAGATTTTTTTCTAAAAGTTTAGGGTAGGAGGAGGGAAAAAAAATAAAAATAAAATTAAGATGGTGACCAAAAAATGCCATTTTAATATGTTACTGTAGTATTTCATACCTCGACGAAACACATAAGAATAACATTCAATTCTTAAATTTTTAACCAACGTTATTTCACAGTTTGAATTAGCACTTTCATACATCCAAAAATCATTGTTTTTGCTTCTTTGTTTTTTTAGCATTCCTTGTGGATGATTTTAAGGCTCTGTTGAATCAGGAGAGGCAGATAGGTCTCACAATACTGAAAGTTTCTCTCAGTTGCCTGACTTCATATTTTTTTTTTTATTTTTTTTTTAAAGAGTTGAAAAAAAAAATTTTTTTTTTTTTTTTTTTGGTTTCGGCAAAACTTGCAGTCGGCGGGTCCGTAAATCTAAAAATCTAAAAACTCTGGCCTAATTTACAATTCTCAGTCAGCTAGATAACGTCAGAAATGTCTTTTTACTGTAATCATGCAGGCCTTTTTCTACTATTCTCACGGGTCCGACTATCGGACCCGTTCCCAATGCCAAATATAGTTGTTTTTTCCCAATTCTGAAATAAAATTCCCCATTTTTAAAAAAAAAAAAAAAAGTTAAATTTTTTTTTTTACAAAGTCAGGTCAAATATACAAATGTTTACAAGGAAATACATAAAAATAACAATATTTAAATCATGTATCATGTATTGAAACCAGGCAATTAAAACAACCTGATATTTAGGTACAACTAACTTATGAAAATTCCCAATTTGAGGCGTAAAGCCGTAAATTTTCCCAATTTGTCCAGGGTCTTTTTCCCAAAATGGGCAGAAAAAGGCCTGTCATGGGATGAGCATAATTACACAGTATACAGCGATTACATAAAGTACATACAGTTGATATGGCAATAGCGGATCATCGGTAGTAACGGATCAGTTTCTGTTTACATTTAATTTATTCAGCCCATATGCATTTGTTTTTATCAAACTTTCCATGTTTGAATAGTTATCATATAAGCTTACATATACATTAGCCTAAAGAATTGATTTATATTTCCGGGAGTAATTACCTACTAAGTGTAACCAGGGAGTAAGTATACAGGGAGGAGAAACAGGTTCATAAACGCTCTTGTTGATCGATTTATGTTCTCGCGCTAGAACGCCGCCATTTACTATTTTATTGATACAGGTAAATCGATTGTAATCGCGTTAGATTTGAAAAGTTCAAATTTCAGCCAAAATCTCAAATTAGGCAGTTTTACAACCCTTTTTTTACGGCTTTCTGTTATAATCAGCATCACGAAATTACCTTCTTGACAAAGATAAATATGTCTACTATTCACTTTTTGTTATTAGTAATGCCTAATATAACCCATACTTCGTATCTCGTTTGCAATAGCTCCACACTATTTTTAATTAGAAAAATTAAAAATTTAGCTGATATCTCAAAAGGCACATTTTCATCACCTCTTTTTAGGCTTTGTCTTATAATCACCACCATGAAATACCTTCTTGACAAAGATAAGTATGTCTACTATTTACTTTTTGTCATTTTTAATGCCTAAATAACCCGTAGTCTCATATCTCATTTGCAATAGCTATACACTGTCACCATTTTTTATTTGGCGTAGAGTGGCGCCATCTTTGTTACATGGAACCGTCTGGTAAAATGTGCTTTTAAACATGCAAACAAATACACGCTCTGTATCAGAAGGCACAATGTGAATAAATAATACTTATGTTTACATTTTGCACCTTTATTGAGTATGTAAGTGTAATAATTTATAAGAATTTGCTGTTTTTCACACACGTGCGAAACAACCGGAAGAAGTAATTTTCACGCAGTAGTGAAACACGCGCGACAACATAAAGCGGCAAAACGATCCGTTTCTCCTCCCTGTATACTTACTCCCTGGTGTAACACCTATCAAAAAAAGTGATCCGTTACTGCCTGAAGGATGTGAGTTTTTATAAGGAATAAATAAATACCCTTAAAATGAAACAAGGTGTAACAGATGTTTTTTTACTACAATTCGGTGTAAAATGCTCAGGCCTGATCATCAAAACATCCATGATTTGAAGTTTTAAAATTTAGGGACAATGATCCTGTAAACAGGCAAAATGGCAGATTTTCAACGCTCAGCTAGCACACATATAAGGCATAGTTCATAATAATGTTGGTTATCATATTACTGAGACTGAGAGAGCAGAATCCAGTAAGAAACGCTCTTGAAAAAGTCCTTTAGTTTTAAATTTACGCTTTTAACACGAGTGATCCTTTACTACCTAATGCATTGTATGTTAACAATATAACTTATACTGGACTTTGTCTCATAGTCGTAATAATTTACATAACGTCATGCCGAATCCCGATCTAATATTTAGTAATAAATATCAACACATCATACACTATTTATAGACCTGCCCCTTATATAACAGATGTATACTTATGCAATAATCTACCTCGAAATCGTCAATTTCTTTTGAGATATTGGCTATTTTAAAAATAATTACATATTAAAGTTATCAATTTTTTGTTTATTTTGTGATTACCGTAAGTGGAACTTGTCATATTTCGCGGTGGTTTACGACAAATCAAGTTATAGCCTGGTTCCCTTGCAGTGCAAAGCATTGTGGGAGGCCAGAGAACCAGGCTAATCAATTTATTAACTCTCGTTTTTTTATTCTTTAAGTATTTTAATACATATTAATGTACCTGTGTTAAACACAGTATGCTTGGTTTTGACGATAACTTACGGTAAATAGAAATTAGTTTTAATATGGCGTAAAATATCAAAAACTGTTCTCAACATATCAGCGCCATTTTGAACCATGGCAACGACCAAGCCATCTTAAAATTTTCTAGATTTTCGCCCGTATTATGACATAAAACCGTCTAATTACAGGTAAACCCATATTCTGAATAAAAATCACGCTTAAAAACTAGTCTACAACTTTTCACCTGTTGACTTTAGACTTAATCCGAGCCTTCTAGGGACAGACCCTAAAAGTTTTTATTTTATTTTTTAGAGTCAGAGGAACCCCTATAATGAAAACGGGGGATTACTAGAAAACTAGGGCATGAACTTTCTATCTATCTATGTTGTACTGTCGACTCCTTTTTCAAGTGTTACAGGCAGGAATGAGAGCACGCCGTTAGTAAGAAGTGAGGGGATAAAAATTGACAATAAAGGGTTTTATTATCAATAGTGAAAAAGGAAATAAAATGTGTTAGGTTAGGTTAGTGAGACTAAAAAGTGGAAGATAAAAACAATGCGCTGGCCTAGTACTAGATTGTAGCCACAGCCTGCTTGAATGAATCAAGATCAGGGCCTGGGATGGTTACATTGTGACTTGGCAGTTGATTCCAGAGCACAATCGAATGTGGAAAAAAGGAATATTTCTGATAGTCTTTGGAGACTTGGATCTGCCTAAAGCTTAACTGGTGCATTGATTTTGTCATTCTGAGGGTTTTCTGAATATAATTAGGCAAATTAATAGCAACATGACCATGGTAGATTTTAAAGAACATAACAAGTCTTGCATCAAGTCTCCTGTATTCAAGCGTTCTCCAGCCCAGACTTTCCTGCATAGCAGTGACACTTGAGAAAGGCGAGAAGTCATGCCTTACCCATCTGATGGCCTGTCTCTGGGTCATTTCGATTTTATTAATGTTGGTGATTGTATAAGGACTCCAGACTGTTGATGAATATTCCACTTGTGGACGCACTAGAGTTTTATAGGCAAGCTGACGGACCTGTTGGTTTTTAGTGGTGATATTTCTTTTTAGAAAGCCAAGTGTTTTATTTGCAGTTGTAGAGATCCTGGAAATGTTGACGTTCCAGCTCATGTCAGTTGATATATCCACGCCAAGATATTTCAAAGATGTTTGCAGCGTCTGGTCGATTTTTTACGATAATTTAGCCTAACAAATATATCTTATTAAGTTATTATATCAAGTTGCAATGATAAAACTGCATCTTTATTAGGTAGGCCGCATGTTTTTGAAATTTTGAAAAAATCAAAGTAGAATTTATTTCATTAGAAAAATACATTGTTTTCATAAGATGTTCAGTAAAAACAAATATTTTTGAAAAATTGCAAAAAGTAAAAAAAAAAAAAAAAATAATAATAAAAAAAAATCTGCCCACCCCTTGGGTCCTTTAACCCCCTTGGGCTCTTTAGTGCGACCCTTGATTGTAATAAATCTAATATATTCACGAAGAGGACATGTGCACCTTTGTTTGGCACTGTTCATGACTGTGGGGGTCCGGACCAATGGTTTTCAAAGTATTTTTTACTTTAGAGTTCATCTTTTAGTGTTTTTAGCAGACAAAAATCGAGGGAATGTCAAAACATGTGGCCTACCTATCTTTATCGATTGTAGTGAAAAAATAAAACATTTAAAGAAATGATACACAAGAAAGAAGACTTTTATAAAGGCGTAGCAGATCGTAGAGAGATCATCAGCTTATTATGAAAAAAGGGTTAGAAGAAAAGTGGCAACGTTCTTTTGAAAATTCATCTACATCAGGAAAAATTCAAGAGATTATTCCAAAAGTAAATATAAAGAAAAGGAAGATAGTTGGCGAAGAAAGAGAAGTAACAGTGATCATCAATCAGTTAATCAGTGGTGTCACAAAGCTGAACCATTATATGAGTAAAATAGACCCTGAAAAGTCAGAGCTATGTGAATTTTGTAAGGTGAAAGAAACTACCGGTATTGAACACTATTTTTATGATTGTGGCAGATTTACTAAAGAAAGAACACAGCTTGAAAATACAGTTGAACATATTATAGCAAGAGACAGTCTGGACGTATATCATAACAAACATGGAGATTAGAATGGCATTTGGAGTATTCCTAAGAAATTCTCGAAGACTCATTGTCCATAATTAATTATTTAAACTTGCTCAACATCAACACACAAAAGTGTTAGTACAAAGTGAAAGTAATTGTAATTGAAGAAGCACATAGTGACCATAGCCAGTGTTATATTGGCAAATGAATATACAACAACAACAACAAACATTTATGTTTTTAAGTACACGTTTATTTACTATATCCGCCATATTGTCATTTTGCATATTATTTAAATTCCCGTGATATTCTCGCACACGGTGAAGGTATTCATAGTCCACTCATGAAATAACTCCACTATCAGCTGACAACATGGAGGGATTTTAGGAGTGGAACAATTTCTCTTCTCGGAGTAGAATTAGGATTTAATTTTTTTTTCTTGACCTGTCATGTTCAGGCAAACAAACATACTTTTAATTATGGCCTAAGAACCTGCTTAGCAATTAAAATTGGCTATAATTTATGTCATTTGCATACATAATTATAACTTTTTAATACATGATCCGAATGAAGTCTACTGGTAGTAAGGTGACCCCAAAAAATCCACACTGGATTCATCAGACATGCACAATGGGTACCCTCCATTATGTTTAACATAATAAGATCGAATACGTTCAATTCTTACGGATGGCGGGAGGTGTACAGTACTGATTCTACCCAGGAAAAGTGTGTAGTCTGCCTCCACCACAAAAATCAACCGTCTTATATAACCTTACATGTGTTGAAAATGACGTAAAACAACATGCAGAATACATTCAATTTTTATTTCATGAACGTTTTGTGATATATTTTTTAGTTCTAGTGAAACTTTTTCGAATTTGAATACATTTTTTTGTGTAATCTACAATTAGATTAATTAATAGATTCGTGGAAAACCCATAACAACGGGATATATACATGGCCTTATCCCTCTTTGCAGCGGCCTGTATAAGGCTGCTTCCCCACCAAAATTTTAAAATCCTGCAGAATTCCCCATTTTTTAAACTTACTTACTTTCGAAAAACTGGTAAAAAGGCCCAGATACGAGTATATCTGTTCGAGTAGTTGTACCCTAGAATAAAATACCAAGTTTTGTAGTAGATATGCATCGTCAACACATCATCCCTAGATCTATCAATATTTGCTGCTTCATGTAACCTTTGCAGCCAATCTGTACATGTAAAGTATGTTTATGCAGGGTATGATTTCTTTTTTCTTTATTTTCTTATTATTTTCTTTTTTCTTTTATTATGTACAAGATAAAACACAATCAAAGATAGTTAAACATATATATAAATAACTACTTGTCTTACACATATCAGTTGCATTTTATAAACTTTTTTCCCAGTTGTGTTGCAAATAGAAACATTGCTGGACCTATTCACTACTCATTTTCAAACTTTGTTTTTCCGGGTCATAATGTATGTCCATTAAATTTTTCATAATCTCACAAACTGCCAAGGCCATCCTTAAAAAAAATATAATTTGCTATTTCCCGACCCAGGATTTCATAAATGGGTAGGTAAAGTGGGTGATTTTTATTTTTTTGCCAGGGACAGTAAACACCTTTAGAAATTAAAAGAAAATATGCTAAAGATAGCAACAAAAAAAATAATGTTAAAGAATTGCTATAAAAAGCTTTGTGTAGGGCCCTTTTTCCGTGGGTAGGTAGGGAAACAGCAAGCCAACTTTTTTTATGGTCGGCCCAATACCATTCTGTTTTGTGGACTTTGTCAGGAATTTACTCTTTTTTTTTTTATCTCTATTTTAAATGAATATTGGTCTTATTTTAGGAGGTTTAAAAACAAGTTTTATTAAAAACTGACCAGGATATCAGCTTTTTATTTCAAAACTGTCAAAGTGCTATTTGATTTATCAAAAGTAATTGTTTGCATGAATTGTTATTTTTGACAAAGAGTTTTTGTTTCGCATTTCACCGACGTCTGTATTGACAACAATGCCCATTTGTTTCACTATGGCTGCGGCACCTTTGTTTACGGTTAATACAACCAATTTCAATCTTGATCATAAAAAAATCTTAACTAGGCATGATTAAATACATAGTTTATTTTATTGTGTATAATATCAACTATTTATCAGGGGTGTAGCTTGTGTTAGGCACTGTAATCAACTATTTATCAGGGGTGTAGCTGGTATTAGGCACTGTAAGCAACTATTTATCAGGGGTGTAGCTGGTATTAGGCACTGTAAGCAACTATTTATCAGGGGTGTAGCTGCTATTAGGCACTGTAAGCAACTATTTATCAGGGGTGTAGCTGCTATTAGGCACTGTAAGCAACTATTTATCAGGGGAGTAGCTGCTATTAGGCACTGTAAGCAACTATTTATCAGGGGTGTAGCTGCTATTAGGCACTGTAAGCAACTATTTATCAGGGGTGTAGCTGCTATTAGGCACTGTAAGCAACTATTTATCAGGGGTGTAGCTGCTATTAGGCACTGTAAGCATATGCCTACCCTTTAAAGGGACACACGGCAATCTTGACATTTTTATTAAAAATTGAAACAAGCATCTCTATTTATTAATTCAGTATCATTTTTATTTTAAACTTGCTTGCATATATAAAAGAAAATGTTGGGTTTTCAATTTTTCTTTATTATTCTACTGTAGATTTTAATGTATTATTAGTGAAACATAATCAACAGTTAGTAATTTGCAAAAAACAATTTGCTTTGAACTATTCAAGTAATGATTGCAAAAATGCAAGTTACAAATGTATGTAGAACAAGAGGGCCAAGTGGGCCTGTAGATGCTCTACTGGTATGATGTGATTCAAAAACATAAACATGATAGAGGCCAACCCAAGAAACATGTTTCCTATATATAACTCTATGTAAACTTTGGGTTATCATGGTGGCCATTTTGAATATTTGACGACAACGAAAAACACACACTTGATAGAGGCCAACAACAGGAACATGTTTATGATATTTAACTATAATGGAATAAGTGGTAATATGTCCTTAAATTTGACCTAAGTTTAGCCATGGTGGCCATCATGGATGACTGGAGGTCCCAAAAAACAAAAATCCGAGGGGGACTAACCCAAAGATCATTGTGAATAAGTTTCATCAAAATCCTTCAAGCGGTTTCAGAAATTTTTTTATTTTTAGCCTTTTCCTATATAACTATGTGTAAACTTTGGATCGCCGTGGCGGTCATTTTGAATATTCGATGATAATGAAAAACACAAACTTGATAGAGGCTTACCCATGGAACATGTATATGATATTTCACAAGAATGGAATAAGTGGTTTTGGAGGAGATATTGTTTGAAATTTCCTTGAATTTGACCTAGTTTTAGCCATGGTGGCCATCTTGGATGACTGGCAGCTGCAAAAAACACAAATCTGAGAGGGTCTATCCCATGTACAAAGTACCACAAATTCCACCGTGGACATTGGAAACTCCAAAAATTATTTTTGATCTTTGTAATAATAACAAATCCATTACAGATCCTACTATCTTTTAAAGCAAATTTAATGAAATTAAATCGAAATACAGTAACTTTCAACATATATATACAGATGGTTCTAAAGATGGAGACAAGGTAGCTGCAGTAGCTGTTGTTCACAAACATAGCATAAAGAGCCGCCTGCCTGACAAGGCCTCTATGTTCTCAGCTGAACTTAAAGCAATTGAACTTGCCTTAAGTTTTATTCAGGAATCTGATGATGACCATTTCGTAATCTTTTCTGATTCTCTTTCATCTCTATAAGCACTGGGTAATATGAAACATGATATTCCAGTTGTGCTTCAACTTTTAGAAAAGTACAATTCTCTTATAGTTGATAATGTTATTATTTTCTGCTGGCTTCCAAGCCATGTAGGAATACGTGATAATGATAGAGCTGATAGTGCTGCTAAGGCAGCATTAGGTTTACATATATCTAACACCAAATTACCTTATACTGATTTTAAAAGTTGTATTAACACATATATTCGTAACTCTTGGCAAGCCGTTTGGGATTTGTCAGTTAACAATAAACTCCATTCAATTAAACCGTTACTTGGAGAATGGCGTTCTTCTAGTAGACCCATTCGTCGGGAAGAAGTTGTCCTAGCCCGGATTTATTTTTGTTTTTACCCTTCTCCTATATAACTTTATGTGAACTTTGGGTCGCCGTGGTGGCCATTTTGATTATTCGACGATAAAGAAAAACACAAACTTGATAGAGGCCAACCCAAGAAACTTGTATATGATATTTCACAAGAATGGTATAAGTGGTTTTGGAGGAGATATTGTTTGAAATTTCCTTAAATTTGACCTAGTTTTAGCCATGGCGGCCATCTTGGATGACTGGCAGGCGCAAAAAACACAAATCTGAGAGCGACTATCCCAAAGATCATTGTGATTTAAGTGTAATCAAAATCCTTCAAGCGGTTTCAGAGAAGATGTCATTTTTAATGTTTTCCTATAAAACTCTATGTAAACGTTGGGTCGCTGTTGCGGCCATTTTGATTATTCGACGATAACGGAAAACACAAACTTGATAGAGGCCAACCCAAGGAACATGTTTATGATATTTCACAAGAATGGAATAAGTGGTTTCGGAGGAGATGTCGTTTGAAAATTTCCTAAGTTTGACCTACTTTTAGCCATGGCGGCCATCTTGGATGACTGGCGGCCATGAAAAACACAAATCTGAGAGGGGCCCTCCCAAGTAACATTGTGATGAAGTTTCATCAAAATCCTTTAAGCGGTTTCGGAATAGATGTCGATTTTATAAAATTGCTAACAGACGGACAGATGACTGACGAAAAGCGATCCCATCAGCTCGCCTGGCCTTTGGCCAGTAGAGCTAAAAATGGGATACAACCATACTGTGAGTTAAAAAATAAACAAGATTGCCGTGTGTACCTTTAACATAAAAAAGATATAAGAAAATAAAGTAGAGGGTAGTACAGCATTGTGTGTGCCATATAATTATATAATTCAGTCAAATTAATTTAGCTTGAACTTTGTCCTATCATCCAAACATTTTCAGCCTGAAGTTTAGATGAGCTGAAGATGTTAAAAAAACATTTCCCTATGAGACCCCTATTCCCCACAGGCCAGAAAACAAGTACCTACATTTCAAATTCAGTACAACTACGCCCCAGTTTAATGATATATAATACTCTGATTTCTTCAATAAATACTTTATACAAAATGTGTTACGAGAAATTACAGCCAATAGTTTATTGTCAAGGTTCGTAAGTTTGGTAAATGAATGTCCTTGTTGTTTTTTCCAGCTGATCACATTTATTCATCAAGATGTATGACAGAGCAGCTCGAGACTTGGTCAAACTCAATGGAAGTACGGCTCAAAATGTTGGACCTGGATCGTATGACCCCGGTGTTCCACCCAAGTCCAGATTTAAAGCAGGTAAATACAATGATCTTTATTCAGTGATTAAGTCAGAAGTTGAAGACATGCGTTTGCAGATATGCCAACAAGGTGTGCAAAATAATTTGCAGTAAACAACACGCAATTAGCCATCAGAGCAAAACAGGTCTCTGGGGCACCACTACCTTGGATAAGGGTGAACATGGAGATATGCCAACAAGGTGTGCAAAATAATTTGCAGTAAACAAGACGCAGTTAGCCATCAGAGCCAAACAGGTAGTGCCTCTACCTTGGATAAGGGTGAACATGGTACATTTTAGATAATCATTTCATTCTTTCTCATATTATACATATTTCCGAAAACACAAAAGTATTATGATATAGTGAAAGGGGGTAGTGTTGTTTATCATAAACATGTTTTTAACTAAATGTTTGCTGTTATTTTTCAAAATATGCCTCTCTTTTTTGAATGAAGATTGGTTGTAGATCTCTGCACTTTCTCCCACTCGCTGCCCTCTATCATAATGTGTGAAGTTAGATTTCCAGATTGTCATGTTCCTTTTTGCAGCATATTACAGTTGTATATTTTCACCATTTCCAGACTGACATGTTCCTTTTTACAGCATATTACGGGTGCTTATTTCCACCACTTCCAGATTGTTGTGTTACTTTTCGCAGCATATTACGGTTGTATATTTTCACCATTTCCAGACTGACATGTTCCTTTTTGCAGCATATTACGGTTGTATATTTTCACCATTTCCAGACTGACATGTTCCTTTTTGCAGCATATTACGGTTGTATATTTTCACCATTTCCAGACTGACATGTTCCTTTTTGCAGCATATTACGGTTGTATATTTTTACCATTTACCGACTCATGCTCCTGTTTTCAGTATATTATTTGTGTATATTTTCCCTATTTCTTAACTGTCATCTTCCTTTTCTCGGTATATTAATATGGGTGTATAATTATGTTCACTGTTTCAGATGGTTATGCTCCTTTCCTCTCCATGACAAGCAGAGAAACATTCCTGAACATCAGTGACCAGACCGTTGCAGCCCCAGGTCCTGGCCATTATGATCCAGCTTTAGCCCAGGATCTTATCAAAGTCAGTATATAGTTCCAGCATACGGTATAGAGTAGGAATAACTCTATCAAAATTGTTTGTGTAAAAATCACTGGAGTTGTTTCCCTCTTGCAGACAAAATATCAAAAGCTTTGCTCCAGAGGGAGATAACGGTTTCAAGAGAAATGCAGTATTGGCCTTTTTGCTGACTCTTACCTAAGGTTGAAGAGATATATTCTCTTAGGCCAAAAAAACAACCCAGGTTTGTTTCTGGTCTTCCGAATGTGCCTATTTTTTAGAAAAAAAGAAAAAAAAAAGAAAAAAAGAAAAAGATTGTTTAAGTGTGTAAGTGTCAGTTTTATAGTGGAACATACATACTATGTTCAAGAAACATACTTCTTGATGTGAATTTAGCATATAGTAAAGAATAAAAATAAAGAAGATTTTTTTCTGCCTTACCCTAGTTTTTTGGCGAACAAGACCAGAAACGGACCTCTTTTTCTTTTTGGCCTTAGGGGTTAATTGGATAGACTATTCTGGTCGTCTTTCTGTCTCAGGGTTGTTAGCCCTAATATTCATTAGACCAAATAAAATTATATATGTGCTTTCTATTACATGCTAAAAACAAATTAGGGTAGGTACAGGTAAATAGGAAAATATTTTCTTTTCTTTTATATATATTTTTTTCTTGCTCAATACTTTTAAAACTTATTCTAACACGACCTCCACAGTCTTTCATATACACAAAGAAGAGAGACAGCTGTATGCTATTCTACGATAAAATACAGCTGTTCCATTAATTCCCCGCGTATATTTCATCCGTTGGAAGCGCCACGTTACATGACGTCACTTGGTAAATATACGTCACGAAGACAAACTCAACAGTAATTTTAATGAAATGTTAATTACAACAAACTTGCCATGCTCCCAAACCGTGCACACCCCCGATATAAACCCATCATATTACCTTAATAAGCATCTTGAACAAGGTGAGAACGTTTGACGTCATACAGCGCAAGCTATATGTCGTTAGCAATGACTTAATTGTTTGTCACGTGACTACTAGTGAATTGAAACGCAGAACTTTGCATACTGGGGCGACCAATGGAACAGCCTGTAAACATAGCAGCCTGATTACCTTGACCTCCGAGATAATATATAGTGCCCCAACAATAGTGTAAACAATGGGGTTACTGTTGTTAGAATCGAAATAATAAATACGTACTTGTGTATTTTATCGGTGAATAAATTACAGTTAGTCGTTCGGATGCGAGTAATTAAATCACTCATGCTTTCGCACTCGTGATTTAATTACTACGCATCCAAACTCCTAACTGTATTTTATTCACCGATAAAACACAGGTACATATTTATTATTTCTTAAATAAACTAACTTAAATATATATTTGTTGATATCAGATACAGAACAGATAGAAAACAATTTAATATGTATTTTTTATATTATTTTTGTTGACAAATTGTTTAGGATTGTCCCTTAAAAACGGGGTCGGTTGGGAAACCAGAACCACACATACAATTTTATTTGGCCTTACCCAACCCAGCATTTAATGAGAAAATAGAAGCATTTATGGAATTTATACATATGATGCGTGCTTGATCTTCACAAGAAATTACTTACATTAATATTGTTTAAAGGGCCCGGATACGAGGCAATCTCCAATAGTTATTCTTCATAATTTGCATATTTACAATATTAATAAATACTTGGGCCACCATTAAAAAATTGTTTGTTTGCAGTTTCCGACCCATGGCTTTTAGGGGTGGGTCGGTAGGTAGGGATATTTTTTTTTTTTTAAAACATTTTTATTATTAACGCATGCCCATCGACGGCATGCAAATATCGTGTGCTTCACTAGTATTATCCATAGATTATTTTTTTTAAAAAGGGTTTAGTTAAATATTAACAGGACATGCAAGAAAAAAGAAACAAAAAAACTTAAAAAAAAAGAATTAAAAAAAAAAAGAATTAAAAAAAAAAATTAAAAAAAAAAAAAAAATTGTTGGGGTCGGCGGATTTGCCGTGGGTCGGTCGCAAACTGCAAACAAACAATATTTTAATTTAAGCCTTGAATACTCAAAGTAACATTTTTTTGCACGTTACTAAATGTTGGTTATATTGCAACAATAATATATTTAAACCCGTGGTAAAATAAGGAAGAAAAAATTATTTAACTTTTATTTAGATTTAAATATATGCAAGCAGGTTTAAAGTGGTAATGCGTGTGTGTGTAGTCTAAGGTTCATAATAGTCCCTCCACCGACATACTCGATAAGGTAACTTAAAGGGAATGTAGCGACACAGCCAAACAAGCTCTATTATTCAGAGTTCTGAAAAACTTGGAAAAAGGTGAAAGAATTATCAAAATTGGATGATAAACAAAAAAGATATGACCATTTAAAGGTTGTTCTAAAGCGAATATGGGAGCCACCATTTTTAGAACTATGACATCATAGTTCCATATTACCATATATGAAATATTGATAAATATCATTTAAAACGAAGAAAATCACTGCAAATGAATGCATTTTTTTTACTGGTCATGTAAAGCAGTATTGCCATTAAGTATTACATTTTTTTCATACAGTTGCTGAAAAAAATGAATTTTTTATTTATTTTTTTTATTTTTTATTTTTTTAAATAATTATTTTCACGCGATCAAGGCCGACTCATGTGCTCATTGTCCTGCTGTTGGAACTGACCCTCTTCCGGACTTGCGAAAAATAAAATTAAACGGTTTTAACCCTTTGCAATAATTGCAAGTGATTGGGAAAAGAGCCAGTTGTTGCCATGCCTTTTGGGAAACAATAACACATACACAATTTCATTTGTTATCTATTGTAGTTTTTAAAATACCACATTTTCCCATTCATCAAAGCTCATCGCCACCTTAAATTAACTTCGCCAAAAAATAAAATAAAAAAATAAAATAAAATAAAATGCCTACCTACCTACCCAATTTTTTTCAGCAATGTTACAGTAAACACAGGTATAATTTTATTTGGCCTTATCAACTGATTTTGATAATTCTTTCACCATTATTCAAGTTTTTCGGCACTCCCAATAATATAGATGGTTTGGCTGAGTCGCTACATTCCCTTTAAAGAGATGGGCACAATAGAGTCTGGACTTTATAAATTGATAATGATAAGGAGGTGCTGATTTTAAATATCAATGACTACTTTAAAAGATAACCTTATGTCCCTTTAAATTTCTATAATATTTTCCTCACCAACAGGGAGGGAGAACAATGGCAAACAAGGATAAGAGGTTTAAAGAGGAGGAGATTGAAAATCCTGGGCCAGGAGCATACAACGTGGAAAAATATACAGAGTTTCGACAATCAAGATCAGCCCCACACATGCAGGACAAAGATAAACCGATTGGGGTAGGCGTCCATTCTACCTAAATGTCCAGGAATTGTAAAACAGTATTGTCACGCTATAACGTTAAATTATTATGTTGAATAAATTACAAGGGCGTTCGCTCAGAAACAAGTATCGATATTCTCCTTAGTTAGAATCTTCAGTTCCGAGCAGTCGACGCCTTTATGTGTATGATGGTTTTTGCATTTACTATCTTTTCATTTTCATTAGTAAGAAAACTAATATTGATTACACCTAACGCTTAAAGGGACACTGTCTGTAAGTAAGCAAATATTGAGCATAACCAAATAACTGTCTGACTTTTATTCAGTGAAATGTATACATGAAAACATGAGCATAGACCCTAAGCAGTCTGTAGTAATACATTCGTGAGTTTGGAAAAAAAGAGTTTAATTATTATTTGTAAAGAAAGTGGGACCCACAATATTTACCTTTTCTGCGATCACGTGACTGCCATTAGCAAATTAGGTTTTAACCATAGTATGTATCGCGTAATATGTATAGCCTGCTTAGCTCAGTCGGGAGCGATGTCGACAACTTCAGGCTCACTATTATTAATGCGAGTGTAATTTTAGTTTGGGCTGCGAGTTCAAACGCATGAAACGTTTTTCCTTTTTTTTGTACTGCGATTGAATTCCGTCAAATAATCTTGCTTTTAATTAGTAAATATTCAATAATGTTTAGTGTGTAATGTTTGTGAACATAATTAGTGTATGTTTTATAAGCTAAAGGTTACGGACAGTGTCCCTTTAAAGGGACATTGTCCGTTTGTAAGGCATATTTGAGCATAAGCAATTGTTTTATTTTATTCAGTGAAATGTATATATGGAAACATGAGCACAGACCCAAATAAGTATGTATTTATAAATTTGTAAAAAAATATGTTTTATTTATTGTTTCTAAACATTGTTGAACTACATATGTTTACATTTCTGTCAGTCACATGGTATCCATTATCACATTATAATTTAAATACAGCATGTCTTGCGTAACATAACTGGTTTAGCTCAGACAGGAGCACGTCCATCTTACCTGCAAGAATAATTTTAGTGTGTGCGTGGAATTCAATCCCATTGAGTGGTACTTTTTTTAGTATCATCATTGAATTCCGTCAAAACATATTCTTTCTTTTGATTAAATATTCAATAATTTGTAGATGTGTAATCTAATGTTAGTCAATGTAATTCTTTGTGTTTTATAAGCTAAAAGTTATTGCTAATGCAGCATTAATTGTAAACTAATTCATTGCTATACATTCACTTATTCACATTCTTGTTTTCTCTGCATACTTATTCTCTACCTTATTCAGCTGGTTAGCAGTAGGATAAAGTTCCACCGGAAACCAGAAGCACCGTCCATCCCGTGTCCGGGTCAGGCATTCGGTTATGAGGAGTGTGAGGATGGTACACTGAAGAAACAAGATGCTCCGGACAGAGATGTGTCCATAGGCCCCGCATATTATGGTGTCAGTCATGTAAGTATTGCAAGGTTCAGAATTTAAATGTTTGCTAGAGTTTCATATTTCTATTTTGTTGCTTGTGCAGAAGTGACCAAATGGAAATCACTTTGAATCTGGTAATAAGTGGTTGAAGCCATACTGGTGCCACTGTGTTACTTGTATCCTTAGGTAAATAACTCCACTAGCCTCATCCGTCAGATGGAGATGTAAACTTGGCATTTCTGTGTAAGGGTAGGGCAGCCTTGGTCCGTATTCATAAAGCAAAATCTTAACTTATGTCAAATTATACTGGTATGCAAGTAGTAGCTGAACAGAAAATAGTGTTTATTGTACTGTTTGTTGTTATTTTATATTATTCAAACAACAACAACTTACAGAGTAAAGTTAAGTTCACTTCATTGTTAAAAATGACAACATCCGATTACAAGCTCGCGCACACGCTGTTAATAGGGGCCCTCAAAAGGGTAACCAATAACCATTGATTTACAGCAGTACAGAAGTAGAAGCCCAATTGCTAAAAACCGGATACATTTATGGTCATTATCCCTTTTGGACGCCCCATTCCGTAAGAAAGACAACTCATCCCATTTATGACCTAAATATATTAACAAGAGATGTCTCCATTACGTCAGGGATTACGTCAATTGGAAATGTCCGCTACTGCACTATAATCAGATTTTACTGATCGATATTTTACTGCAGTATTGTATTTTTCCAATATTGTTTATGCCTACATGTTATATAAACTGGGTTATATATATTAAATTAGAGTTTAATTTATTATCGTCTGCTGGTGTTGTCATGGGGAAGCATTGTTTAAATATTGGAGAGCAATTAAAAACACATAACTCGGCATGTGTGGTTGACGCGCGACTTCCCCACGCGCAAATTTGCGCGGAAGTGAGTGCTTAGAAGAAAATCGTTTATTTCGGTACGTATATACTTTTTCGAATACGATGATATTTCTGATGATGAAAAATGTATCTATTTATTAAATAAAATTGATATTTTCTATTGAAGAACTACGAACGTCGATTGATTACGGAAATTCGGATCCTACTGCTGTTCGGCTACTACTTGCATACCAGTATCAATTTTTTAAACGCCTTTTATATCAATTTAAGACTTCTTCTTAATATTTTCAATTAGGTTAT
Source organism: Cyrtodaria siliqua (assembly GCA_037043455.1). Taxonomy (NCBI): domain Eukaryota; kingdom Metazoa; phylum Mollusca; class Bivalvia; order Adapedonta; family Hiatellidae; genus Cyrtodaria; species Cyrtodaria siliqua. The sequence goes on along the minus strand of JAWPHD010005553.1, from coordinate 47,975 downwards.
AGATAAATGAAATCTACATCTAAATATGTATCTTGAAATAGATGGTTTGTAATGTCCCTGAGAGGTTAATAAGGATATTTAAAAATATGTTAACATCTTAAATTTTTACTTAAGTAATATTTCCCACTTAAGTTGCTTTATGAATACGGGCCCAGGGGTTCGTGAATCCTATGTATCGTTCCCCTTGTAGCTCAGAATAACCCCAACAATGTGTTGATGAGCACTTTAAAGGGAGTAGGTCAGGCTTTGTGGCTAAATTTATTTAAAAACATAAACAAGAGGGCCTCTGCATGCTTTACTGGCTAATATGGCTCTTATAACATCAATGAAGCGAGTGACTATCGTCTTAATAGGCAAAATATAGCATTTTTAACTAAATCAAGAGCCATAACTCTGCCATTACTGATCCGATCTGGCTGGTTTTCGAACTTGGCCAGTAGAGATAATAAAAAAATATATAACAGTAACAGCGGAGTTGTGGCCCTTGAATTAGTTAAAAATGCTATATTTTGCCTCGTTAAGACGATAGGGCCTTCATTTTCCATGCGGTCTTTACCAATCTTTACCAGATTGTTAGTATCAATGAAAGCTCGGACAAGTTTGAAAACCAGCCAGATCGGACCAGTAACAGCTGCGTTATATCCCTTGATTTCATTAACAATGCTATATTTTGCCTCGTTAATACGATAGGGCCTTCATTTTTCATCTGATCTTTACCAAGAGCAGATTCTACCTTCCCTATTTAATGAGTGTCGTCAAAAAAAGTTTTTGTTTTCCCTAAAATTTGATAATTTGTTCACAGTAAGTTACATATATCTCAGTTTTCACTTAACGCTTTCTAAAGAGTAAGATTTTGAAAAACTCAAATGCCTAATTTTAGAGCAAATTATATTATATATATCTCAGTTTAGATATTGTGAAAGCTTTATTGAAAAAAAATATATATAAGAAAAGGAAATATTTAATATCTTTAGCACTTAAACTCTTCCCTCCCCCACCCACCTCCTCCAGCCCACCCATACACCATTCATATTAAAGAATTTCATTGAAATTTACACAATCATACTGTTATTGTAATGACAAAAACAGAGCTGGTTAAAGTCACATTGGAGATCTACAGTCCCTGAAACCTCCCCATCGTCCCCACACCCAACCTCATATCATGTAACGAAACAGAAATGTGAATAGAAACACTTTCTTTTTTTCTCAATCAGTAGCAAAAGTTAATCTCATTCCATACAAAATGTTACATGTACTTAAATCTTTGGCTGAAAGTTAATTGTGTCCCTTTGTCTTTCCTCCCTTTCCACGTCCCCCACAACCAATCTAGGGGATTACATAAAGCCAAAAGTCTTGAACAAACACCTGGCATCAAGGGTCCTGACATTAAAGTGGACTCCATCGGGATTAGAACTAGTCCAAGTGATGAACTGCTCTGTCACTTTATGGACTCAAATGAAGTTCTTCCAAATTGGAATCAAGTGGCAGGGGTCTGCCGAATTAAGGGAGCAAATGGTTCATTTTAATAATTAAATTAAAGCAAATTGATGAATTTTCTTTAGTATTTTCTGTATGATGGTTGGCATAATGGGTATTGCTTTGTCTGTCATATTAAATCATCCAAGTTGGGGGGTGTTTATCTTTAGGCCAGATAAAATGTATGCATTGTTCCAGGACCGACCTGGTTTTTAGGGGCCGACCATAAACACTGAATGCTCCCCTCCCCACCCCGGCCAAGAAATAAGAAAAAAATAGATGTCTTTTTTTCTTCTTTTGGTTTTAAATTATTTTTTCTATCTGTCCTGTATCTGACAATATCGACAAATATAAATTTAAGTTTGGTTATTAGGATATAAAAGTATTGCGTGCAATATAGACAAAATATACAACAAAATATTTTTTGAAAAAAACAATTTCCCTACCTACCTACCCTTTTTTGTTTTGAGCATGTTATAAGGAGCCACACATATAATTATATTTGGCCTTATATATCAATACTCTGACATTCCTGGACGGATTTTCAAATAACTTGGCTCAAAATGCTCACCACAACAAGACGATGTGTCGATGTGTCGTGGTAAAAGGTCCTTGGCTCCAAGTTCAAGGTCACACTTAGAGGTCAAAGGTCAAAACCACTTCGGGGCATTTGTCATTTACAGTGACATTTCTTTTTTCTTTTTTTTTAAAAATTGGGAACTTTGTTTTTATTTCATTTTAAAACTTAGTCCTTAAGGTTTATATAAATAGGAGAACTCTGTGTTAGTAGGTTTTTATAAAGCTTGGTGTAAGGGAAGCTCTGGATACAAAGAGAGCTAAGTTGCATACAACAGGCGTGTACTGAGAAAGTCACTTTTGCCATTCACAACATAAATCACCAGCCACTTATAGATGGAATAATTAAAATCTGTCGGAGTATGACATTTATAATTAAGATTTGTATAAAAATTATTCTTTCTTTATGCATTTATTCATAATAATTATTGTTTTCCATTCTACGAAAATACTCATTTGTCAAAAAACAAAGAACAAAAAAACTATTTATTTAAAACCATAACTTGATATAAAAGTAATAATGGCAGCAGGCCTCTTTTTTAATTTTGTATTTATCTTTTATATCTTAAATATTTTTTTTATTCCAGTGGATTGATAACTTCTGAGATTGTGTGCTTTAATATTTTGTTTAATAGATGGTTTACTTCTTTTTACTTATATTGCCTATTAATGCTGCTTTATTGGTTAGAGTATAGTTCATGGCGGGGATTTCTTTATTTATACTGTCACGTTTTATTGGGTTCACAGTAGGGCAAGTGTGAGGTTTGGTGCACCCTAGAACCTGGTTTAAACGCCCAGCAGCCTTTTTTGCCACTGACCGTTCCAAGACGGTAGCCCTATTGTCAACCCTTTTGTGTTTGTGTTGTCTTATTTGGCCTTTTATTCATCTTTAAATGTGTTTTTTGTTTCTATGTGTGTTTGTGGTTGACTCATTAAGCGGTCCGAGTATTAACTTTCATACCCCATCCAACCCCTTCTCCAAGATGCGAAAACGGGTTTGGCTGAGGTATGAAATTAAACCTTAATTTCGGCTTAAAAAGTTTGCATATTGTAAAATTATAACATTTAATAGGTAATTTTAAACAGGTTATCGCATTTTTACAGTAAAAAAAGTTTTTAAACGTGTGTTATTGTCGAAATATCCGCTATAAAATCGTGCTAATATAAGTTTTCCCATCGCTTAATGGAATTAAGGTGGGACCTCTGTCGTCCTTGAAAGCTGCTTTTCCTGTTCGATTTTTATATCTATATTTACCATCGCTAGTTGTCCAGAAATACATAACAACACAATGGGATGGCAACATTTATTGACCTAAAATTATAAAGTGAGATGAGTAACAAAGATACGATAGATGTTTCACGACTTTATAATCTGTACTGGCGACACTGTGAGATATTTTACGCGCGGCAAACTCATTTATTAACTGTAAAACACGACAGAAAACATCAGATTTGCATAATGATTTTTCCTAAATATGATTACATCAGGAGCATTTCTCCTAACTTATATTGATGTATCTAATTCTGGAAATAGAAATAAGTGCTTAAAAGAGTTTGATAATGTTCCCAATGTCATACAGCATCAATGGAAAGCCATCAGTGGTTCCTGACAAAGGGATTTTGACAAGGATTGTCAAAATAATATTACCGATTTTAGTAATTTATAATATTTTTGCTATCTACGGTTTAACTGTTTTAATGAGAAAGATCATGCAATTGGTAAATAATATGATAGTTGTGACACCTTAATGAAATGAAAAATACAAGTGTGTGTTTGTGTATTGTTAAGGTTTATAGTCCATCTTCAAGCTAGAGGACAATAGACTCTGGACTAGTGTGTGTGCGTGCATGTGTGTGGTTTATAGTGCATTCAATTGTATGTGAGGACTCGTCAGGTGGGAAATATGTTGAAATTTTTTCGATAATAATTATTAATCCTTATTTGGTCACGGTCCCTGGATGATTAACATGTCATGCTAACCATTACACTACATCCCCACCCACAAATAATACAGATGCTATTTTGCGTTTAGTTTGTAAATCATATACTCACATACATCATAGAATGAGTGTCAGATGTCACTCTTACAGACGGCTAGTATCCTGTAATGGTTTCTATTTACCTTCAGTATTCATTATAGGTTATTTAGAGCCACTCCAGAGAGAGGGTAAGAATACGTAGGAATCTAAGAACTTGCCCTTCCAGGGGTGTACCTGGGCATACGCACTGACGCACGTGCGTACAGTCTATTAAAGAAGCAAACAAATAAAAAAGGCGAAAAATGCGAAAAATGCGAAAAATGCAATAAAAACTGAAGGTATAGTGGGGTTAGGCACATTTGTGAATCCAAAACTCGATGGTGCGTATACCTAAATTAGCCCCAGGAACACCCCTGCCTTCTCTTGCTAGCGTGCTCTGAGGATTGACTTCTATATCTGGGATGCCCTGCTTACATCCCCATCCAGCGGACAAGACTAAGGGAAAGTGTCTTGCCCAAGAACACATCGATGAAACTCAGTTGTCCTCGTGAAGCTTTAACCCTCTCGATTTCATTTCCACCATGCTATACACCAGCCCCTTATTTAAACTTGGTATGAGGTTGCATTTCGTCAGTCACAGGTAGCACTGTTTATGAAACAAACTTGGTTATATGGATGGGACAGGCAACATAGACATAGATAGGCATATCGGTTTATCTCAGATCAACTAATGTCATTTTGAGAGGTGAAGGTAATAACTTTAGAACAAGATACAATGTTTTGCATTGACGTCTCAATTTGTGAGGCCTAACAAATTGCAAAATAGATGGTATTGATATCGTACAACTAGTTAATGATGAATATATTATATTGGCAGGATACCAAGATAGAACAAACCAAAACATCCAAGACATACAAGGGCATCCACTTTGGTAAACTGACATCCAAGAGGACAGACTTTGTAGGCAAGCCAGGACCAGGTCCCGGGGAGTATGAGCCATACGTTGAGTTCCAGATCAGACCGGAGAATATGAATGCCAAAGAAGAGCCTGCGAGATATGAGGCCGTCCTTCCCAGATATCACGAACAGATAGTCAAGGAATCAGAGAAAAAGGTAATTATTTTTTGTCTTTATCTACCCTAAACTTAGGAAATACTTTATAATAGAGCCTGGTTGTTTTTTTTAGTTCCAAGAGTAGAGCAGCTGAGAATCTTATAACTGTTGAAAAAGTTACCTATCATCATTACGTGGTCTGAGTATTACCTTTCATACCTCATCCAACCCCTTTTCCAAGAAGCGAAAACGGGGTTGGCTGATGTACGAAATAAAACCATAATTTTGGCTTAAAAAGCTAGTATATTTTAAAATTAAGACATGTATTAGGTAATTTAAACAGGTTTATATTTTAAACATGTTTTATTGTTGAAATATATCCTTTAATAAATCCTGCTAATACTACACTTTCACATCGCTTAATGGAATTAAGGCGGGATCACGTAATGTATTTAGCTAAAGGTCAATATTTTTATTTGTTTTTTAAGGGCTTGAGACCTTTACCAAAGCGATGAGCAGTTCACTTTACAGTTCTGTTCAATTCTACTCCAGTGGCTTTTGTAATTGTTATCTGACTGGCAGCTGTGATGTTACTTTTAAGTCCTTAAGGCCAACTGAAAATCTGGATTGGAATAAACAAAACAAAATTAATAATAATATTCATATTTGATTATTCCAGAAGCCCGATGTAGATATAATTGTCACGCACTCCAGTTTTTTATTATCATAAATTGGGTTATTGCTCATCAAAAATGGGAGAAAAGACAAAAATATAATATAAAAATATGAAATATTTTTAAACAAAATAGATAATTTTTTAAACATGTAATAATGGAACCTCGTTTTTATATCCCTTAAACCTACAGCAAACATTAAAATTTGCTTTCATGTTACATTTTACATAAAGTTTAAATATATTTTGTTATCATTCTTTCTCAGTCAAACTTGCTGTAGTGAACTGTTTCAATATAGACAGTCTGAGTAAGTCATGTATCAATTACCTCCCTTTGACTGGAAATAATGTTGCCATTTAAATAATCAAAACCCTCCAGTTACACATTAAGATTACGATTTATCTCTGTATCCTGTCGGGTAATGACAACTAGAGTTTCAAACAGTCCGATGATAAATTCAAAACAGTTACATGCGATTTCCGAAGCTTATTTTCCAATTTAAATATATCACCAGAATCAATTTAATTTGCATCGCAATTAAGCCGCCTGTAGTTATGTAATTCTATCATATCATTTAGAGTGTAATAAAACAATTCGTGCCCATTAAAAACTCGTGAATTATTATAGATACAAACTTAACTGAAAGTGTTAATTTCAGTGAGTTAGTGAGTTCTGCTTTTTTATAAGTAATTGATGGGCATGAGTTGAATTATTTCGGAGACTTACTTCTTGCGTAGATATTAAACAGGATTTGTGAGAAAACTGAATTTAGAAAACATACTGTTTTATTGCTTTTGGTGATGAGAAATATGTGGAAGAAATTAAATTTAAAATGATGAATTTCATGAAATGCTCTTTTTTAATTCGGGTGATATAGCTTTTTTAGTTTCATCAGCTTAGTTGAATATTAGTTTAAAGACTAAAAATAAGTTGGCGCACGAGACAGCCATACATCTGGCTTATAAACTGATTATTATAATTATTATTTCATGTACGCTGTCTACATTGTTGTTTACAATTTTAATGTGTTTTTTGTCGCTTGTATAATATATATTTTTAGCTCTACTGGCCAGCAGAGCTTATGGGATGCCGAGTTGTCCGTTGTCCGTCCGTCCGTCGTTAACTTTTGTCTCGTTAAGACGATAGGGCCTTCATTTTTCATCCGATCTTTACCAAACTTTATCAAATTGTTAATATCAATGATAGTCGGACAAGTTCGAAAACCAGCCAGAATGGACCAGTAACAGCAGAGTTATGGCAGTTGGTTTAGTTAAAAATGTTTATTTTTTTTATTATTATCAGCTTTTGGATCCTCTACCAAGTTAGTTCAAATGGTGAACCTGGGGTCAAATTTGGCCCCACACCGGCAGTAGCCAGTAGAGTGATACAGGCCCTCTTGGGTCTACAGGCCCTCTTGAGCTTCTTGTTAGAATTGAGTTCATAATAAAGTGACCAGTCTATCAGTTGTTTCACTATCCCATTGAAGGAATATTATCAAGAAGTCAGTTGATGAAACAAAACTGGCAACAGAACGTAGTATAAGATTCATATATCAGGGTAGCCACTCTGAAAAACAGGAAAAACAGGAAAAATGGTAATAACTTCGGAAAAAAAAAGCCAAAATCAGGGAAAAGTTAGGGAATTTTATTTCTGCACTGACACAAAAGAAAAATTAATGTTGTTATTGACACTCTTCATGATTTCCATATTTATACATCATTATAAATTTTAAGATAGTATTCATTTTCTTAAATTTTATGAAATAAATTTAAAAATGAAGAAAAAGGAATCTAATATTATGCTGATATATGTGATATTTGGTGGTGAAGGTACGGCTATAAGAGCAGTATGGCGGCTTTAAATTGTCTTATCTTAATCAGGGAAGCCCAAAGCTGTGTCAGGGAACAATCAGGGAAATAACTATTTAAATATTTCGAAATTCCTGTGTCCACCCTGTATATGCAAAGATAATTACGTCTTAGCCTAGGGGCTATGCTATCTTCCCTGCTGTTCAGTATGGTGATAAAACGTTGTGTATATAACACAAATAAAGGAATCATTACAGTCGTAAAGTCTAACACATAATAAAATAAAAACTATATCCATGGATGATTTAGTTTTAATTAGGTCTCTACATGTGTTTTATTTATCATGTTTATGACAAATCTGGCTCCAGCTCAGAGGGGGTCAGTGTCGTTTTTTGTGTGAAATTAGAGGATTTATATAGGGAAATATAATTACCAAGTGGAGGACTCCACACTCCTCCCCAATAGCTGGTGTAAAATATCAGGCTTTATTATACTTTATGAGGAGTAAATTATCGGTAAATAGGAGTTGCCATCAGGTTACTGTCACAAAATTTGTATTTCAGGACATTCTCCATTCAAATACAGTGCCAGTGTTGGCTTTCAGTTTAGAAATTTATAACAAAAAATACTGTCATAAAACGATGATAAATTTTGATGCAATATGAAAAACCGTAGAGTAATAAACAAATCATTGTTAAATTATAATAAAAGATAACCGTCTTGCGTATCCAAATTAATTCATGATATTAGCATAAATTTATTGCCTTCAGCTAATTTTATTGTTAGGTGACATGTTTTTTGATGAACTTTATTTCATTATGTTTTTATATGTGCAACAAACTTCACCCATACACGTTACTGTATGTCACAAGGCATATAGTTGTCAGACCCTGTTCCTGAAAATTATTTGTATTGTATTGGAGAGAATGCAGGATGCAGAATGCAGAATACTTTGTGGCGAATATGGGATACAGTGACAATGTCCCATAAAACAAAGATGTTGTTAAATTACAAACTTTATTTGAAATCGATTATGAAACAAGACCAAAGTGCAGTGGTGTCATGGTTAGCGTGTCTGGCCTGCAATCTGAAGGTAGTGGGTTTGAGTCCCCTGGCCGCGTCATACTAAAGACGTTAAAAATGGTAGTAGTTACTTCTGACTCTCACTTGATGAGTAAGTAATGGGTAGTACAACATCTGGAAAAAAAGTGACTGGGTGGTGTATCATATACTACAGTATGGTATTCCAGCGTGGCAGCACTATATCTGTTACAAGTAGACTGTAGATAGATACATAGCACTACACACAACCACTAACAAAAGTCCACACATAATGCCGAGTCAACGAGGGATTGTTCTCGGGGCTGAAATGGAAATGGTAGAGGGACTATAATCCTTAGAACCACACACACACACACACACACACACACACACACACACACACGAAACAAGCTACACAGCTTATACAAATATACAAATCACTCTCGATGGTGCAGATGACAGCGTTAGTATAGACGATATAGAAGGGTTTCCTTCTATATCAACCCATTGAACCCAGGGGAAACCTGCGTGTCTGCGTGTCTGTGTGGGTGATCTTTCCCACGATGCCGAGAAGCAGAATCGAACCCGGGTTGCATTGGTGAGAAGCATGTAAACTACCATCTAAACTCCTCGGACACCTGTGAACATGGTGTTGTTCAGGCTAGACCAAGATCAGCTACACACACTGTAGTACACTGAACCGCAGGGCTAATGAGGTGCCTCATGATGCCTCATGCACTCTTATTATTTCAGCGAGGTCATGTGCAGCGATTTGATAAGAACATTCTTCCTATGCTGAATAAAATGGCAGTACACAAATACCACATGTGACATGTAAACTAGCTCTTTTAAGTATTAGATTTGTTATGAAACAAATGCCATCAAATTGTCTAGTGTTTGCCTCTCTTTAATCCACATTTTACCTGTATATCCGCAATGCCCGTCAAACAAGTGCAGGTGCACAAATAAAGCATACCCCCTTGTTTACATTCTAGGCAGAGTGGCCCACTTCAGGCTGAGCTTTTACAGAGCATACCTGTTCTATATAGTTTTTTGGGGGAATTGAACAAATACTTGTTTCTCGAAGTTTTGATGAAAGATTTAAGAATCCTAAATAGGTTGGATGTAAATACATTTTAAAAGTGTTTTGATGTAGACAATATACCAGACTGCCTTTGAGAGGTTTCAATCACTGCTATAAGGGTTACTAATTACTTATAAAGTCTGCATGAAACGGTTTGCCAGTCCTTAAAGACGTAGTTTCTCTAAAATTTCATTTTAATAATAACAACCACTATAAAGTCCCAGAAAAAAAAATAAACAGTTAAATTGAACGCTGGGCATCATACCAGATTATTTTTTTAAGAGCAGGTGCTCTTGGTACAAATTCAGTCTTTCCAGAGCCCGAGACCGTTTTTATTTTTTTAATGTACATGTTTCAGTGTGGTAAGTCACTCTGTTTGCTTAGAAGCAAGCTCATAAAATCAGTTTATGCCATACACTCTGTCTGTTTGGTTATAAGCATGCATATATAAAATCAGTTTATACCATGCACTCTGTTTGGTTATAAGCATGCATATAAAATCAGTTATGCCATACACTCTGTTTGGTTATAAGAATGCATATAAAATCAGTTTGTGCCATACACTCTAATTGGTCCATAAGCGTGCATATAAAATCAGTTTATGCCATACACTGTGATTGGTTATAAGCATGCATATAAAATCAGTTATGCCATACACTCTGATTGGTTATAAGAATGCATATAACATCAGTTTATGCCATACACTCTGGTTGGTTATAAGCATGCATATAAAATCAGTTCATGCCATACACTCTGGTTATAAGAATGCAAATCAATTTATGCCATACACTCTGATTGGTTATAAGCATGCATATAAAATCAGTTTATGCCATACACTCTGTTTGATTATAAGAATGCATATACAATCAGTTTATGCCATACACTCTGTTTTGTTATAAGAATGCATATACAATCAGTTTATGCCATACACTCTGTTTGGTTATAAGCATGCATATAAAATCAGTTCATGCCATACACTCTGTTCGGTTATAAACCTGCATATAAAATCAGTTCATGCCATACACTCTGTTGGGTTATAAGAATGAGTATACAATCAGTTTATGCCATACACTCTGTTTGGTTATAAGCGTGCATATAAAATCAGTTATTTTATACACTCTGTTTGGTTATACGCTTGCATATAAAATCAGTTATGTCATTGACTCTGTTCGGTTATAAACCTGCATATAAAATCAGTTATGTCATACACTCTGTTCGGTTATAAGCATGCATATAAAATCAGTTTATGCCATACACTCTGTTTGATTATAAGAATGCATATACAATCAGTTTATGCCATACACTCTGTTTTGTTATAAGAATGCATATACAATCAGTTTATGCCATACACTCTGTTTGGTTATAAGCATGCATATAAAATCAGTTCATGCCATACACTCTGTTCGGTTATAAACCTGCATATAAAATCAGTTCATGCCATACACTCTGTTTGGTTATACGCTTGCATATAAAATCAGTTATGTCATTGACTCTGTTCGGTTATAAACCTGCATATAAAATCAGTTATGTCATACACTCTGTTCGGTTATAAGCATGCATATAAAATCAGTTTATGCCATACACTCTGTTTGATTATAAGAATGCATATACAATCAGTTTATGCCATACACTCTGTTTTGTTATAAGAATGCATATACAATCAGTTTATGCCATACACTCTGTTTGGTTATAAGCATGCATATAAAATCAGTTCATGCCATACACTCTGTTCGGTTATAAACCTGCATATAAAATCAGTTCATGCCATACACTCTGTTGGGTTATAAGAATGAGTATACAATCAGTTTATGCCATACACTCTGTTTGGTTATAAGCGTGCATATAAAATCAGTTATGTCATACACTCTGTTTGGTTATACGCTTGCATATAAAATCAGTTATGTCATTGACTCTGTTCGGTTATAAACCTGCATATAAAATCAGTTATGTCATACACTCTGTTCGGTTATAAGCATGCATATAAAATCAGTTTATGCCATATACTCTGATTGGTTATAAGCAGGCATATAAAATCTGTTTATGCCATACACTCTGTTTTGTTATAAGAATGCTTATAAAATCAGTTTATGCCATACACTCTGTTTGGTTATAAACGTGCATATTAAATCAGTTTGTGCCGTACACTCTGTTTAATTATAAGCATACACAATTATAACATCAGTTTGCGCTGTACACTGTGCTTAATTATAAGCATGCATAGAAAATCACTTTGCACCTTTCACTATATTTTATCATAAGCATGCTTATTAAACCACTTTACTGTTTAATTTTTAAGTGTAGTATTTCTGCAATTTCATGAAACTATTTTATGCCTTTCGCTTTGGAATTAAAATGGCGACCAACCAATGGGTCTGGTAATTTCTTTGAAAACTGTACTTGCCTGAGTTGTACAGACAGATGGCCAACCAATGGTTTGTTCAATTTCTTTGAAAACCGTACTTGCCTGAGTTGTACAGACAGACGGACAACCAATGGGTCGGGCAATTTTTTTGAAAACCGTACTTGCCTGAGTTGTACAGACAGACGGACAACCAATGGGTCGGGCAATTTCTTTGAAAACCGTACTTGCCTGAGTTGTACAGACAGACGGACAACCAATGGGTCGGGCAATTTTTTGAAAACCGTACTTGCCTGAGTTGTACAGACAGACGGACAACCAGTGGGTCGGGCAATTTCTTTGAAAACCGTACTTGCCTGAGTTGTACAGACAGACGGACAACCAATGGGTCGGGCAATTTCTTTGAAAACCGTACTTGCCTGAGTTGTACAGACAGACGGACAACCAATGGGTCGGGCAATTTCTTTGAAAACCGTACTTGCCTGAGTTGTACAGACAGACGGACAACCAATGGGTCGGGCAATTTCTTTGAAAACCGTACTTGCCTGAGTTGTACAGACAGACGGACAACCAATGGGTCGGGCAATTTCTTTGAAAACCGTACTTGCCTGAGTTGTACAGACAGACGGACAACCAATGGGTCGGGCAATTTTTTGAAAACCGTACTTGCCTGAGTTGTACAGACAGACGGACAACCAATGGGTCGGGCAATTTTTTGAAAACCGTACTTGCCTGAGTTGTACAGACAGACGGACAACCAATGGGTCGGGCAATTTTTTGAAAACCGTACTTGCCTGAGTTGTACAGACAGACGGACAACCAATGGGTCGGGCAATTTTTTGAAAACCGTACTTGCCTGAGTTGTACAGACAGACGGACAACCAATGGGTCGGGCAATTTTTTGAAAACCGTACTTGCCTGATGTGTACAGACAGGGCCTTTCAAGTGGTAGCACAACATGCCATGAATCATTGTGTAAACACAATCAAAACTCCATCAAAGTTCATCAGTGTTTTTCTTAAAACCATTGAGATCTGCTTGCCTCCAAGTAATCCCTCAATTTCCTCCCGTTAGCATTCTAATGGGTATTTGTAGTGGCCCCTCTCCTTGATGGCTGTATTTAAAACAAAACAAAGGCTTAAACTTGTCTTGCTCTAATCATTTGTAATTTCTTGTTTGATAAACGAGGGACTGTGTTGATATTATGTAAGATCTAAAGTATAGATCCATCATCGGAACAGTTAATTGTTTTAGTGTTTTAAATCACTGTGTTTATAATAACTGTAAATGTTTTGTTTTAGTGAAGTGGTCTGTACTGAATTTTGCTGAAGTTTTCCTGCCATTTTGAAGATTTTTTTTTTATATATATTATAAAAACAAAAACAGCCTGCTGTTAACATTTTCTGCTTTAATTAATATTCAAAGACGTAGTGGGTTGTTTTTGTAACAAAAATAATAATTGTGATTAACATTGTTTTATGGGTAAAACGATTGTCATGTATATTTCAGAACACTGCAAAATTAAGGATATCATGATAAGAGTATTCATGATTAGTGGATTAAGTGGTTGAGTCTACAAGGATTTTTTTTACACAAGTGTCTTTAATATCTGTTATAAGAAAAGTAGAAAAAAAAGGTTGTCACAGTAACTTGAACCTATACGGTTACCATTCCTGCTCAGTGTGACCGTCAACTGCCTGAAAAGACCCACTAAGACACTAAGGTGGGGCATATATCTTAGTCATTATTGACACAGCCTCCAGGTTTGGGGTGGGTGTGGGAGGGAAATTAATCACGTTTAACTATCTTCAGAAAAATGTAAGCAAACAAGATATCAGCTTAATTTCACACAGAAACACAAATAATATTTTTTTTTTTTTTAAAGAGGCACTACCTATATCTACGCGATTTTTAATGTAAACTATTAAATACTCAATATTACTGCATTTATATGTATACAAAGCTATTTTATGAGTATTCTAAGAAGAAACATGGTTCGTATTTCAGTTCTGTAAATTATTAATTATGATCAAAACAATATCTTGAATAAAATGCTGCCCAGCCGTTTATTCCTGCCGGAGAACTACGACTTTTTACGATTTTCTCAGACATGCGCAATGCGATTGCAAACTATTCGGCGCAATTCCGATAGCAAACGAATCGATCGGAACTCTTCGCTAATCAGACGAGGCAGTTCCGATTGTAAACGAATAAGATCGGAAAATCTCCGCAATCGGCTTGTCTAAAACAATTACGAATACAATTTCAAAAATCCGATCTTTTCAATCCTGTTTTTCCCCAGCAAAATGCATATTACATTGGGTGAAATTATTGCCATTTACCTTTTTCATAGTCCTCTTTATAATTAAGTAAAGTTTATATCAATTGGTGGACAAAAAGATATAGGTAGAGCCTCTTTAAGTGTTTGAAGTCCTATTGTAAATGTGCATTTTATAAACAGTATATAGACATACGGAGATGAATTGCATTTCCCCTTTCATACGTCAGGCAAATAAAATATTAAAATTTTCAGAAGCCACTATATATTTTCATCCAATTCCAACAAAAAAAAAGGTTGAATGAAAAAAAAACACAAAAATAAATTACAAGGAATGGTCACAGTTTACCATGTGCAATTAATTATAAGAATGATATAAGAATCTGCTGCTGTAGGCGTAAGTGGATTATTACAACATGGAGTAGAGTGGTGCACTAGCTTCACCCAAATGGCAGAATTTGTGGTTGTACCTAAGCAGGTTCAATGTATGCTTGAGGGATGTAGGCGCACATATTGCTGCACCAAGTGATAAGTGTAAAATCTGCTGCTATATGCATGTAGGCATAGATCTTCATATAATATAATCTATTTAATTTTCCTTGATATTATTATTAGTAAACTGCCAGGGACCAATACGGTATTTTCATTTTTACATATCTTTACCTTTATTCTAGGATATACCAAGTATGATGTAATTGGAGTCTTAAAGACCCCCCCCCCCACCCCCCCTCGTCCCCACCCCCAAAGTCAGCATAGTGTGTCACTCATTGACCTTGACCTGTCTATTCTTGGCTGTACCACGACCTGACAAATATGATGTGATGGGAGTTTTCCAAAGTATGCATACTATGTCACTTAGTGACCTTGACCTTTCTATTCTAGGCAATACCAGGACCTGGCAAGTATGATGTGAAAGGAATATTCGATCCCGAGCCTCCCAAAGTCAACACTGACGGAATAGAAGTGGAACATCCACCATTTATGTCACAATCAAAGGTATCTGGTCCACTTAAGTAGATTGAAATAAAAACCTTCTGTAGAGTATAACCCATATGGAACAGTGTTTTAATGTTGGCAATATATCTCATTATTTATAAAGAGATATTGTTAATTTCAACTTCATTTCTTGGTATCACTCTTCCAAGCACTTAAAGCACTTTTTCCAGCCTTATACTGTGACTGTGTATAATTTTATAAATGTTTGTTTAAATTCCGAGCGACCTTGCCAGGGTTCAACACTAGCTTTTATAAGTAGGAAGCCTGCCTTTGAAAAGTGGTGGTCCTTCTGACTGATAGGTGATCCTTCTCATGTACATTTATTATATTATCAACAATTTATATGCCTTATAATTGTTTTGTAGTCTGCTAGATCCTTAGCATGGTGTCGTAGACGCTTTGGGTTTGAAGTTTTTCAGCTTTATCTTTTGTTATTTTGGTAGCAGAGAGACGGTTTTGAGAATTTTCCACTTTTAAAGAACGCGAAATCCCGTTGCACAAAGCCAATCATGAGAATGATTGCTGCTTCTATATGTACACTCCTACCAGATCTACATTAGGTGGAGCTACACATCATGTATATAATTTTAATGTCCGTAATTTAAAAATCAGGTGGCCTCGGGCCAGCAGACCTGCATTAGCGTCGAACCCTACTTGCTAGCTCAGTGGATAAAGCCTTGGCGGTGTCAGAGATACATCGTCTGCCCTGTGCGGATTTGCTCCCTGGCTGAGGCATGTCTGATGGGAAACATCATCTTATTTCCATCTGAAGTTGCTGCCCCAATATTTTCATTAGTCTAAATTCCGAAAACAAACCTTGAGTTGGGGAATAAAATATTGTCGTAAACATCATAATAAGAAAATTAGCATATATTTAGTTAAACAACTTTTTGCCAGAAAAAAACATATCCCTATCAATCTACAGTAAAATTTGTGTTGTGTATTTTAGAGATTCACCCCATTGAAAACCCTTCAGCCAGCCCCAGGAAGTTACAATGACCCAAGAAATGCTTTTGAAACTTTGAACAGGGTGACCGGGTTGAAAAGAAGTCCATTTGGGCAGACGTCTGTCAGATTTACTCCAAAGAAGGACCCCAAACACATTCCAGGTAAAATGTCATAAAATACATATTGTGACTTCTGTTTTTAGCTTAAATCATTGTCTATTTACAGTAGATCACGTTGAGGTCTTTGACCTCTTGATTGTAGTTCTTTAAACTTAAACATGTTTATACACTACTCAACTTTTGTAATCGGTCACCCAGTTTTTTTGAAAATAACACAAGTACTAAAAACTGGAAATCACCGAAACACATACCAGTATTTTATTAAGTTTATCAACAAGGTTTTAGTCCAATAAAGGCAGATTAAGTTTTATAAATCGCTAGCGATATTTGTTAAATGACGCCAGTTTAAATTTCAAATGAAATTATGAATTATTAAAAAATATATGATTCTTTGAAAAGTGACCGATTATAAAAGTTGAGTAGTGTACAGGGCTTCTAAAATCGCCGGTTTATCGGTTCCCAGACCGAAATCTGTTTCTCCGGACCGTTTTTCTTTTCAAAATCTCTGTTTAAATCGGTCCCAGATATTTTAGCTATCGGTCGTTAAAAAATCTACAATTGGCCTTCACACTCCTTCTGATATCCTAAAATATGCCTTGCAGCAATATTCTTTGATCCATAACACGATTGTTTGTCACTCGCTGTGCGAAAGTAGGTCAATTTGGTCAATTTGGACTAAACCATTACCGATAGTAGGGAGTTTTCCGGAAGAGTGTATAGCCTAAACTGCATGCCTCTGATGTGTGATCAGTGAAAGTATATCACGCGTTCTGTCGGTTCACTGAAGCGAGTGTTACCGTCTGTAATTTCTTTGATATACCGTTAGTCGTAAGGTGTTAGTTAGCCTGTTTGCTTGTGTCGGTTGTTTTTTTAAGTAGCCAAAGCTGGGACTGAAATTTGTTTGCGTCATTAAAAAAAAAAATAATACCGAGATGTGTTAATTGTTTTGTTTGATTTTTTGTTTACAATAACTTTAAGTATAATATTAATGTCATTAATTAAGGAAAGTGATCAAACCTGACACCGTTTTTTTTTTAAGTCGGACCGAAATTGTTTGCGTTAGTCGTAACATTTGGTATTAATTAAGGTAATTGATGAAAAACGATATTACTCAAATTTATGTAAAATCGTATATAATCCGCTAGTCCGCGCGTGTTAGTCCGCGTTTTATACCTACCCGCTTTATTAAACACTTCCGGTTCAATTCCTCAAATGATCAACAATTTTAATATTGAGTGAAAATTACTCATTCAGTAAAGCGAAGACATGATGTCAGTCATTAAAATGTACAAATTGTGATAAAGTAAGTCATAAATAATACAAATATAATACAAACATACATTTTAAATAGTTCTCTATATCAATGACTAAACGGAAAAAATACATGGTGGGTGGTGTACGGCGATTTTAGTGATTTTTTCAAAATAAGTGCGATTCTTACGGCAGTGAAAAACGTGGACCGATTTGCATTTTAAAATTTTAGAAGCCCTGGTAGTGTATATATATATATACTTTTATAATCGGTCACTTTTCAAAGAATCATATACTTTTTTTATATATGTATATATCCATATATATATATATGGAAATGAAGCTTCTTCTTAATTTTGAATAATTTAAAACTTGGACAACATCTCAAAAACACCCTTGTGCTGGAATACACCAGATACCCTTGAACGGTTCTTATACTTGTATTTATTTGCTGTAAAGGGATTACATTGTTATATCCCCGCTTTCACAAAATGAAATGTGGGGGCTTTGTAGGAATCATGTTGTCCGTCACGTCCCGTCACGTAAAACATTTTTGTCCCATCGTGTCGCGTCCTGTAACACATTTTTGTGTCGTCTTTTCGAAGAATTTTTTTTCATCAAGGTCATTCATTATATGGGTTAAATACTCATTTTTTCTTCACGAAAACTTAACGTTGGCTACAACTTTCTCATTTCTTGATATTTCTTCATCAAACTTTCAATATATACTCATCATGACAATGTCGACATTACCATAATAAAATATAATGGTCAACATCACATTGAAGGTATTTATATGGATTTAGTAAATCATTTCTTTCTTCACGAAAACTTAACGTTGGCTATAACTTTCTCATTTCTTAATATTTCTTCATCAAAATTTCAATATATACTCATCATGACAACATCAACATGACCATACTAAAATATAAAGGTCAAGGTCACACTGAAGGTCATTATATGGGTTAAATACTCTTTTTTTTTTTCTTGACGAAAACTTAATGTTGGCTATAACTTTCTCATTTCTTGATATTTCTTCATCAAACTTTCAATATATACTCATTATGACAACAGAACAGCGGAACATTCCGTTTGTGATCTTGAACATGTCATTTTCTCTGACTGCTTCATCCATTGGAAGGGAAAGACAAGCAGGTAATGTCATGGGCGGGCGTCTGTTCTCTGGTCATGTGTAGAAAAAACAGAGGAATCTGCTCAACAGTGATTCTGAATGCATTAATTCTGCAATGTGTTTTTGTCTGTTAAGTCATGATAAATAATGGATGAAAATATAAATAAAGCATATTATTGTTGTATTTACTTAGTTGATGAAATCATACATATTTCCCAAAATGAGAAATAAGCATGTTTTTTTTTACCCAAATGGACAGGCCTGTGCCTCTTCCCAATTTTGTGGGAAAACAACTGGGAGCAGTTCTAAGTCACCTGAATAATCTGTTGATGAGCCGTTAATTAAAAATGATTCTGTTCCTTGTCAATTAAACAATAATCAGAATTATAGTATTTAATGCCAAAATGGATTTAGTAAAATAAGCTGTAGTGTATGTGGTAGGTATAGGAGGCATTTGTAGTGCTCTGCATGAAGCAGGGAATAATCCCATTATGTAGATGTGATGGGCCATTACTTGGGGTGATATTGTAATACATCAGCATTAGGCTGACAGGACAGGCCAGGAACCGGCAGATTGGGTTACAAGTACGCAAGATTTTTTGAGAGGGATGCTGACCACCCTGACAAAACCTGATGCTTGAGATAATTATACCTTTTCAATTTAAATCCTTTTACAACAAACAGCCTATTAAATCATTTTAGAATTATTCTATTTAGAATTCTATGATTCTTGGTTTCAAGAAACTCATTACTCATTGAGAGAAACAAACAGTCTTAATCTGTTTCTCACAGCAATTTAAATGCTCAGTCAGTTCTCAGAACACACTGAGTTGCACCATAATGGCATGATGTGATGTCATAATACCAGGATGTGATGTCATAATACCAGAAAGTGATGTCATGATAGAAACAACCAAATGAAAATATGAATGAAGCATTCTGATTGGTTCAGTGATAAAAAATTGGACCAATGAAACCAGTTAATTTAAAACATTACATTCTCAGAACTCACTGAGGTTTTACTCGACAGTGAGTAATGCGGTTCTTGAAATCCAGAAACACAAAATTCTAATAATAAAATAATTCTAAAATGATTTGATAGACTGTTTTAAGTGAATGTACCACTCATGCTAATATGACAGTTAGAAATGAATGGTAGAAAAGCTACACCCAATTTTAAGGCATGAACACGAAACAGTTGTAACTATAAACAAACAAACAACAAGGTACAGTGGTTTGCATTCAGCCTTCGATTTGTAGAATGGATAAATAAATGAGCTATTTTACTAATTCTTGACCTGAAATATAAAAAAATATTAGAACATCCAGCTTTTCAAGATTAGGGTTTTTAAAATAATGGAATAGATTTGGTCAAAAGAGGTAATTTTATCTTGGATAGTTATTTTCATTCAGTTAAACACGACCATTTTCATTTCCCAAAAGTGTTTAGCACTTTAAATACCAACTTACCGGGAAGTGGAGCAGTTTCTGTAAATTAAAGGACTTAAACCGTTGTCTTCCGGGGTCGCCTCCTGGTGGTTTTCATTGTTCATTTTTGCAGTTTGCATGCAGACGCCATGCAGATCATTTTTTAATTTTGATTTCATATTTTCAGTTCATTTAAAAACGATGCAAGTGATATACTGTTTTACCCTGACTTAGGTCATTATACCATTTTTCTGCATAATTCATTTGTTAATTTGCCTTGGGAGACAAAAGAGAATTTAGCATGCAATTTTCATTGAATGTTTGGGAATCGTTAATTTCTTCTCAATGGATAGGGTGAAAGGAATTCAGAGTTTTATGCAGAAGATGGAAATTTTAGGCAATAATTCTCACTGAATGAATTAAACGAACAAAACCTAATATTATCTGGAATAATAAATGGATTAAGGGATTAATGAATTTAATGATGAAGGTATCATGCATGGCAGCGTTCCGTCATAAAACCTTAGTAATTAAATGCGAGGATAAAGGGCGATAACAACATTTATTGCGTCGTATCAGTTAAACAGCGGAAGAGCATGAATTGGAAAAATTGAGCTTGCACTTTAGCAGTAATAAAATAAAATGACAACAGTTGGATGGGGAAAATTGACAATATATCAAATGAAGTTGTTTGGCTTTAGTCAGTTGTTTAAAATAAATACAATATCTCTTTGAAACGAGTAATCCTCAGTTTTTTTAATGATTTTAAAATTAAGATTTTTGAAATATGAGATTATTATTTGAATTGTATCATTCACATAGACTGCCATAATGGGAATTATACAATTTTATTGTATCCTGTTTTAACTTGTTTTTAGAAAATGAATTTGCATAGGTTTCATAAGAATTTTTTTTTTTAATTATTTCAATAAATGTTTTTCTATTTTTATAGATGATTAAGATTCTTTGTTCATTTTCATTTTTAGTTAAATTATAATCTATAAATCTGCCTTTTGAAAAAAAGTGAAATCAACTATTACGAATTTAAAACAGAATTTACACTCGGAAGCTGTCAGATGAAGCCCACGTGTGTAACAACTGTCTATACAGATCTGTTAATGTGTTACTTATGGTGTCATCGATATGCCCGCAGTCGGAAAGTAAACACATTTCCCAATGATTCCCACAATTGTTTTCGACTTTGACTGCATTTTCTACTTTCAAACAAATTAAATGTGATGTTTAAATTGACTTTTATAGCAATCATGTTTCAGGACAGTACTGTTTTCATAGTGACGACCCAATACCGTTAAAAGCAGTAAAAGCAACAGAACATCAGAACAGAACTTTTATTTTGACTTGCACATAAACAACTTGTCTCGAAGGTCTAAAATATGACAATCTAAGATTGTCTACAATTTATCCTCCTAAACTTAATGTCCGTTCATTTATGTGAGATTACTCTGACCTACTGGCAGCTGAAGTGGGGTAGTGTTCGAGCACCCAGCCACCTGACATGCTGCAGGTCAGTGGTTTGATCCCCGGCTGGATCGCACAAAAGACTTCATAAAAGTATTACTAGGAGTTTACTTGCTTGATGTTCAGAATATAAAGGATAGTTCTAGGACTGGTCAGCCCGGTGTCATTATTATGTGACTGGGTGGGGTATCATATCATGTGTCTACGGTAAGGTATTTCAGGATGGCAGCACTATAAAACTGAGTTTTGAGTCTGAAAATTGTCAAAACAGTCCAGACTCTATTGTACCTATACTTTCAGGATGTCCTATAGGTTAAAAGGCGGAATGACTATAATCCTAACTACACATACACACACGCACGCACACACGACTGTCAAATGCAGCATTAAAACACCATGCATACATCCTTATTGACCTACTGACAAGTTATTCTAATTTCTGACTAAACTTAGCTTTTACTTTGGAACTTATGGATGAACTTATGGATGCAGCTTGATTGAACATCGTCTTTTAAAATCACCTGTCCTAGCTGACAGCGGCAGTTTTCAGAAAACACAAGTCACAAAATTATTCAACAGAACTTATGCTTGTAACAGCCGGTAAATATTGAACATATACCGGTAACTGCCACAGTTTTTATAAACTATTTTGATATTTGTATCAGCCTTTGTATGAGCCTGGCACAGACAGCATCTGTCTGTTTTTGTCATCAACAGCATTTCTAGCCACAGATTCTGGCAAATAAATCACAAACTCTTGACAATTTTATTTTCAATTTTTTAAATTCCCTGTAACATCTGCACACGTTTTAGCACTAAATCAAAATTTAATTTGTTTATTCAGCTGCTTCCATGTCCAAAAGGATTTTGCCTTTTTTTGTTACCCAAAAGATAATGTTTGAATCAGCTTAATGTAAGGGGCACCCCTTGGGTATTTTTCATGTCCTTACAATTCTGCATGACCCTGTATCCCCAATAATTTGTGATGGCCGCCACCCCATTAAAGGGTTATCAGAAGTGAGAGTAGTTGATCATGATCGCTTCACTGACAATCACATTTAATGGGTTGTGAACAACAGAGTGGTCAGTGAAGTAGCCAGGCCTTACTGGATCTGTCCTGCCATAGAAGTGAACAGAAGTGGACATCATGGATTGGAACAGAAAGATGCATATCAACACCAATTAATGACCATCATGTGTCCACTTGATGTTTGAATTATGGGAAATTATTTCAATTTCGCAGTGGCAGTCACAAACAATCTCAAACAATCTGGGACTGTTTTAATTTTGTATCTGATTTTTAGTAATGACTGTTATTTTTGGAATAATGATGTAGAGATTGGGAGGGGAAAAACATTGACAGAACTGTATGAAATGTTAATTTAATATAGAAGTGCACAACAGAATAGCATAAATATGTGACAGAAGATTATATTTGCTGGAACTAATGTAAAGTTGCAGAGCCATCTTGATCAGTTCATCCTAAGCTTACTTTTAACATGTTTGTCAGTAGATTCTAAAGCAGACAACTCTAGCAGTGTTATTCCGAAAAATGTTTTTAGAAATCAACAAAGGACAGGTTGATGTTATCCATGAAGAAAAATAAAAATAAATTCTCAATTGTTGTCATCTGTGTTAGTGTGCTTGGCAATTAATGTGTGGCTATCAAATGGCAGTTATTCTTGAATTAAAAATCTATGGCCATGCTTTTACTGAGGGAATGATGGCTGTTTTATCTCTAATCAATCCTCCTGCCCATTTCAACCCATTTTCTATTCATTTTTTTGACAATGATAACCATAAAAGCCAGGAAAATGTCTATAAATCGCCCCCCGTAATAGCTGGGTAATGGTCGCCTACTGATTGGGCGATTCTGTTAACAGCATAAATGAATTGTGACCATGCTTGAGTGTGACTCCATCTTACATAAAATTGTCATTAACACCCTTGCCATAGACTGATTTTATAGCATTTGTCGCAGACTGGTTTCTTTGTCACCCTTCCAGGCTGTCTTCATGCCTCGTTAAAGTCTCTCAAAGATATGGCACCTTGC
Organism: Cyrtodaria siliqua; assembly: GCA_037043455.1. Lineage (NCBI taxonomy): Eukaryota > Metazoa > Mollusca > Bivalvia > Adapedonta > Hiatellidae > Cyrtodaria > Cyrtodaria siliqua. The sequence goes on along the minus strand of JAWPHD010005553.1, from coordinate 24,239 downwards.
TTGTATGAATAATAAATATCAAAGATTTTACTTATCTTGTAACCAATGAAAAAACAACATATTGATGGCCTTATATTATTAGAATAAAAAAAAATAAAGCCATCATAAATCATTTTAAGTATTAATCCCGTAGTCTTCGAAGCAAGTTAATGTAGAACCGTCTTTCCCTGTCCGATATGCAGACAGTCTTTTTGACAGCCGTCATTATGTATGCAAATCTGATGCAGTGAATTCTTAGACAATCACATCTTTCTTAAGTAAATGTCTGTAATTATTATTCCATTAATGGTCTATGAATTCCGAAATACTTTTGTTATTAACCAAACAGGCCACATAAAAAAATATGTAAAGTTCAGGTTTCCAGACCTTCCCTATTTTGTCAATATCAATCATTCTGAATTATAAAAAAAAAGTCCAGATGACCGATGAAAATATTATTAAGTTGTTTGCATTTTTTTTTTTTATATATTGGGAAGTGCTAAAGAACTGTGAAATTTTACGCATCGATTTCTGCTTATATACCGACTTTTGGGGTGTTCGTCGACTCCCTCGGCCACCCTCGGCCACAGATAACATCGATAAATATACGGCTTCAGAATATATGTGATAAAAAAAATAGTTGCCCGGAATGGGATTTGAACCACAGCCTTGCACATGTCAGTTTTGAAGGATGTACGCTGAACCACTAGACCACGTCTATTTATTGGTATGTTGTAGCATTTTTAACACTAAGAAGGCATACATAATAACAAGCGCCCACACACAAACTCATGAAGCGCTAGATAACAAGTCTATGGTTGTTTTGAGGCGAAGCATTAGTTTCATATTGATAACATACAGTATTACACCAGGCAATGTTAATTTACACGTGCAGCGAGATGGACTACATATTTATTGATCCATCTTGAGTTGCATTCAAATATGTTAAGTTATTTTGCTTCATAATAAATGGTAGTTAGTATACTCAAGTAGCGTTATGGTGGATAGAGCACCGGACTTGAAATCGAAAGGTCATGTGTTCGAGCCCCGAAAGAGGCTAACTTTTTTCTGTAAAAATTACTGTTACCTGTGTATAGGTACGATGTGCACTGGTCGATGTATATACAGTAAATGATTTTCTGCGCTATATTTGCTCGCTTAAATACCCGATTTCGACATGAGCTGATGAACATGAAGTTACAAATAAAGACACGCCTACAAAGAAGAAATCGATAGATATAGAGTCTCTGTAGCTTTAAGCACGCACTAGGAAACTCACATGTATACTTTTTGTGTGGCCTATGCTGTCTCTATGATAGTTTTAGTTTAAAGATTTAAATAAGAAGAAAAATCTTTATTTTTTGGAAGTCTTAATTCTTAAGTCTTGAATAAACGCTTCTCCTGGATTCAACATCTTTGAAGGAAAGATTCAGTGGCTTAATACTTTTGATAACGTCACAAAAGCTATGAATGCTTCACCAATTTATTGACAGTTCATTATTTATACCCCTTATTTGCATGTCTCGTACATTACATTTTTTGTCTATCAAAACATTCCATGTAGATGTGTCATAGGTCAAATGCAAATAACGGAAATTTAAGCCGTACACGCTTCCTGGAACTGTTTAACCAGACAATGTATGTAAATTAAGTGAATAATGACTAGTTACGCTGTCCTTGGTTCCCCAAGACGTGTAATCTAAGCGTCTAAGTAAAATGTTCCAATGGCATCCATCAAAGTGAGGCAGCTTAGAGCAATTGTGAACAGACAATGTGAAATGTGTCATCCCATCGGTGTCAGGACGTGGCAACCTAATTGTGGGCCTGTGAATCAGTTCTACTAACAGATATTGTTCGTGAGGTCTCCAAAAACGACCCTACCAAACCTTTTTAACAATTCTTTATATTTTTGTTTTCTTTGCTAATGAATTTAGAGCAGTTTTTTTTAATTTCTCAAGGTTTTTATGGTTTTAGAGATGGTGGACTTGAAACTGGAGGACCTGGGTTCAAGTCTCTGGCACCACAGAGTTTTACCGGTGCATTCTTGGGCAAGACACTTTCCCAAATAGCCTCTTCCATCAGATGAGGACATGAACGGGGTGGTCCCCTGCATACGTTCGTCCGTGAAAAGAACCACATGTCTACCATCTCATTAAGGATTTCCCTATAATCGATCCCAGCAGTTTAATAATCTCTATTTAATTCATTTCACAGGTCCTGGAGCCTATAACATCACAGGGATGGGCTCAGACAGTATGAGGAAGGCTTACATAGAGAGTACCCGACGCGGTGTGTTTGGTACCACGTCCGTCCGTATTAATCAGATTACAAAGAAAGAGGAACCAGACCTGCCAGGTCCCAACCACTATCAAGTAAAAGAGAAACCGTTCAAATCCCGCTACCACCATCTGTCGTCTACCTTTGCTTCTGTGACGGCAAGACTTAAAGATGATGCCCCTGGAGCTAAGGTAGGAAATGTACCGTGATTTAAAGGGACACGTGGCAATCTTGAAGTATTTATCAAGTATCAAAATTACACTTCGATTTATTAATTCAGTATCATGTAGACTTTAAATATGCATGCCAAGTAAACGGTAATAACATCTGGATTTTTCAAGCTTGATCTACCATAGGTTTAAGTATATTATTGGAGCAATATAATCAACATAAAGTAATATACAAAAACAAAACTAATGGGACACTGCATATTAAAAAATAAAATCTAGATTGCCAGTGTCCATTTCAGCTCGATTTTTATTGGTTGGAATCAAGAGCCCAGGGGAAAATTCTAATCAAAGCATTTTTGACAAAAAATCTTCTCAACTCTAATATCATTTAGAGAATGGAATACTTATGGTTCATGAAGAGCAAGTAAACTTAGTTTAGATTACCAATACATATATACTGAACCAAACAGCTAACGCACCAGTAGACAATACCTTTAATATTTCAATCTAACGCACCAGTAGACAATACCTTTAATATCTCAATCTAACGCACCAGTAGACAATACCTTTAATATCTCAATCTAATGCACAAGTCGATAATACCTTTAATATCTCAATCTAACGCACAAGTAGATAATACCTTTAATATCTCAATAATAGCAATCAATAAAGCAAAACAAATTTCATTCTGAATGACACAAATATCTTATCATTAACAACTGTAAATTTAAAAAAAATCATTCAAATCACCTGTCTCCAATGATACCAGTCAGCATATAATAAGTTCATACATTAAAGGTATTGTCTACTGGTGCGTTAGCTGTTTGGTTCAGTATACATACGTTCCAACACAATTACAAGCTATTCAATGGTATTTTGAGAAATTTAGAACATTTAATTGAGTGTGAATCTAAGTTTTGTGCTCTGATAAATTTAAATCCAGTCAATTGTGAAAGTATTATTCTAGCTTTTAACCCTCTTCATATTCTAGTACTTTTATTCCCTTATTCTTGTATTTGTGCTGAAAACTGACGTTTAAACACCAAACAAACAAGTCTTGTATTTAATTATTAATAACGTTGGTCTCGGGAACAAATATATTTTACAGTAGCTACATTTCTACTGTCATTCACTTGTCCATGGCTTATGTAAACTCGATCATTCCTTGTCCTTCCCTGTAAGGAATTAAGGTGTTTTCTGACAAAATATTGACAGAAAATTTCACTCGTTACAATTTCACTCGTTACAATTTAACTATATTTATCTGCTTGAACACTACCCAGAAACATCTGTATAAACCCAAGGAAAACTTATCACATTTTCTTTTCTGTTTTGTCACTCACTCACTCAATGGTGGATTGAAAAGTGTACTATTGAGAAAGTAAAGTTAATTACGATAGTGTTAACGTCAAACAAATGTCATGTCAATAATAGTTTACATCTTTTAACTTAAATTTAACATAATTGCTTCAATTGTTAACACAAAGGCAAGATAGAAAAAAAGCAAAGTTCCTAAACTGTGAAAAAGACAAATCATGTTTTTTAGCTCTACTGGTCAAAGGCCAGATAAGCTTATGAGATGGTGCGTTGACCGGTGTTCGGCAGCAGAGGTCTTGTGAATGTAAAAACTTTAGGAAAATAGAATTCATGCATGCATGCATGCATTACAGAGTTATTGAACTTGAATGTGCCAGAATTAGATAATTTCAGCTTGTTGAAGCAATAACTTTACTTTGTTTGTTTGAAGGTGTTTTACATAATTTTTAGCACAATTAAGGCCATATATCATGATAACTTTAGTAAACAGCATCTGATTTCACCAAAATTAATTTGCAGGTTTGTTTCAATTAAAAGTTGGACATTGATCAAAATGTAGCATGTGATATTGCCCATGATTAAGTCAAATGTCCGTGTCCGGTCCATATTTTCTAAATTACTACAGATAATTGTACTGCATTATGATTGTGTCTATGATACATCAATAGATGTGTCTTCACACAAATTTGAAGTGTTCAAGGTCTTCAGTCTAAGGTCATGAGTCAAGGTCACAAGTCAAGGTCACAAGTCGGTGTCAAGAGTCAGTGTCAAGGTCATGAGTCAGTGTCATGAGTCAAAGTCACGAGTCAAGGTCACAAGTCTGTGTCACAAGTTAAGGTCATGAGTCAAGGTCAGCTCAATGTTCCCATAACTCCGAAAGTGCTCGAAGTAGTTCGAAGAAACTGAATGTTTGCATTAAATCACCTTATAGACAGTGTGTTGCACACCAAATATGGGGTCGCATGTTCAAGGTCACAGGTCAAAGTCATGCATTTTGTATGCGTGGCTCATTGTAACTGCATAACTGCTTGAGTACTTGATGTATGTATAGAGGGTGTGTTTAATAACAGCACACCAAAATCGAGATTGTGTCATTTTCATGTCCAGTTCACAAATTGGCAGTCCATCATAATTTGGGGGAATTTCTTGGTTAAAGAGGAAGGAGACCATCTCTATTAAGGGACCACCTGCTTCAAGAGACCATGATTTAAATTCCCAACTGCATGTTTGTTAAATAAAATGCACATGCATTAGGAGCTCATCTGTGTTAAGAGACCACATGTATTAGGAGCTCATCTGTGTTAAGAGACCACATGTATTAGGAGCTCATCTGTGTTAAGAGACCACATGTATTAGGAGCTCATCTGTGTTAAGAGACCACATGTATTAGGAGCTCATCTGTGTTAAGAGACCACATGTATTAGGAGATCATCTGTGTTAAGAGACCACATGTATTAGGAGATCATCTGTGTTAAGAGACCATTTTGGCTTTTCCATTCAGTGGTCTGCTAATACAAGTTTCACTGTACTGCTTTGTAGGTGATAACAAGGATGCCTGGAGGCTTATTCGCATCTTCTTGATAGAATGCCAGAGCTGTAGATAATTTTTGACTGCAATGAGTATTTACTCATCAGATTCCAAATGAATGAGTAACAAGGAACACATTCAGATTAAAACATTTTTTTTTTAATTGTTCATGCTTCCAAAATGGATGTGAATCCATTTAATACATTTTAAAAGAGACAACCATTCTGATTAAATCATGTTCAGTAACGAACGAACGATACACTGTATGACTTTTGTTCTTAATATACGACCCATTCTTAGAACTATTTTCATCATGTAAATTATATGGAATAAACTGTTCCACAGAACAATACATACAAATATAATGCCCATGATTTTTAAAGGTTTTTAGTATTTGTAGTAAGTTGATGGGTACAGATACTCATAATTTAAAAAATACTGAGAGTTTATTGTAAAAAACGTATGAGTAAAACACTCAAAAACTCAGCTTATCTGCATACATTACTTCCTCCCAACTGTTACTTCTCAGAGAGCTGTTTTAACAAAAAGAGCGTCTACAGGTTCTCTTGGGCCTCTTGTTTTATTCAGAAGAGATTTGAATACTGCATGGTTCACACGCTCTCAAGCACACGCTAAAAATTAGACAAATTTGTTCATGTTTTTTTTTGTCCATTCCAAATGCATTTAAATTTTAAGTGCTTGATTTGCTTATTATATTAGTTTATAAATTACACGACAAGTATTGGCAAGACGTCAGTCGATACAATCATTTCCATGTTGAAGCAGGTCTACAGGGGCGTCGATTGTCAAAGTTAGAAATGTTGTAGGCCCTCTCCTTTCTTTCACTCTTTTATCATGAGACCGCAAGAATCAGACAGGCCATTGTTTTTGCATTTTCACCAATGCAACTGTCTATCATAGTTGAAACATAATACCTCGCTATTTGCGTCTTGGATAATAACATGTTTTAAGCTAATTATCGGGTTTGATAGAATGTGTTTTCAGAATGATTTCTGGTTTAAGAATCATTTATTGATAGAAAGATACTTTACTGATCTCTAAAATCGTCTAATATGTAATTTTAAAATAAAGCAATCAAGAATTATCCTAAGACTTGCACGCCAAAGTTCCATTATTTTCAGTTATTGATTTGTGCTTATAGGGAGTCAGATTATATTGGGAGTTGGGTATAGTGGGATTATACTGGGAGTGGGGTACACTGAATTGAATTGAATTGGATTTTATAGTCGCAGGAGTTGGGTATACTGGGATTATACATGGAGTGGGGTATACTGAATTGAATTGAATTGGATTTTATAGTCAGCCAACAGCTAAGATCATATGGCACTGTAATACTTCCCAGCTTCCATTGGTGGAGGAAGACCCCAGATGCCACTCTGAGCAATTTTTGTGGACCGGCAGGCACCTGGGTAGAACCAACGACATTCCATTGAACCCAGTCAGATTATACTGGGAGTCAGAATATACAGAGTGACGTACTATACTGGGAGTAGGAGCACACAAGGAGTGGGATTACATTTAGTAACTCGGAGACTATTCAGAGGAGAGCGATACTGGGAGTGGGATTACATTTAGTAACTCGGAGACTATTCAGAGGAGAGCGATACTGACAGTGGGATTACATTTAGTAACTCGGAGACTATTCAGAGGAGAGCGATACTGGGAGTGGGATTACATTTAGTAACTCGGAGACTGTTCAGAGGAGAGCGATACTGGGAGTGGGATTACATTTAGTAACTCGGAGACTGTTCAGAGGAGAGCGATACTGACAGTGGGATTACATTTAGTAACTCGGAGACTATTCAGAGGAGAGCGATACTGGGAGTGGGATTACATTTAGTAACTCAGAGACTATTCAGAGGAGAGCGATACTGGGAGTGGGATTACATTTAGTAACTCGGAGACTGTTCAGAGGAGAGCGATACTGGCAGTGGGATTACATTTAGTAACTCGGAGACTGTTCAGAGGAGAGCGATACTGGGAGTGGGATTACATTTAGTAACTCTGAGACTATTCATAGGAGAGCGGTACTGGGAGTGGGATTACCCTGGTAATATGCCATGAGTGAACTAAATTATGGGAAAATACAACAGAGTACAATGCAACAATGAAATATAGCACATAATACAGATTCCCCGTATTCACCCAATTCATTTTCGTGAAAACATGAGATTTGCTTTAATTTTTTAGGTAGGGAATGAAAATACATTTGTAAATATATATATATATATATATATATATATATATATATATATATAAACTTGTTACTAAAACATAGATCTCTTCAACAAATAAAGAAACATTAAATGTATGTGTTTTTATTATACCATACTTTTTGAATACATATAATATTGCATGACACCATTTTAGGTTTTATGATGACTGGGCGAAATTTTACACAACAAAACGCATTCTGATTTCCGACTCAGTTTACATTTTTGAATTCTTGCATGTTTGAAAGAGCTATAATCATGGAATATTTTTTTAATAAATCAATCGAAGGAGTGCACTAGTTTGTTGTCTCCATATTCATGTCACATGGCAGTCGCTAGAACGGCGGAAATAAACATGACATGTCATTTCCTAAAAGCTCACTTAATGGGTCTCGCCTCAGCGTAACTCTTTTCAAAATTCACAATTTATAAAACTTGCAATCTTATGATTGGAGTATTTGGAACAATGTTTTGCAAGATAATTGTTCGAAATAAACCACTTCATGAAAACGTATGAGTTTTATCCAATAACCCATGTGACACAAGTTATATAAATTCGTTCATCAGAAATCAAATAACCAATTATTGAATGGAAAGTTGAATGTTAGATTTCCTGCTTGTCTGGAATATTAAAAGAATCATGGGTTTCATTTGAAGAATTGAATTTTGGATGAAATATTACAGTTTAATCTAATTCTGAGCATGAATTGAACTATTTTTTTATCAAAAACGCCATTGTACAAAATCATATTTGAGACAAAGGACAAGTTAAAAAAAAATATATATATAGTTTCATGTAATATAAAAAGTAAATAATGTTCAGGAATCATTAACAGCATTATAGTTGAAATTCCTTTGATTTTTTGTGTCAAAAAAATAAGAGTACACATTTCTGATAGTAAGCATTACGTGGTCCCGCCTTAATTCCATTAAGCGACGGGAAAGCTTATATTAGCAGGATTTTATAACAGATATTTCGATAATAAAACACATTTAATTTTTTTTTTTAATAAAACTAAATGTGATAACATGTTTAAAATTTCCTATTAAGTTCATTTTACAATATGCGAACTTTTTAAGCCGAAATGTTAGGTTTTATTTCATATCCTATATACTGGCTATCATCCCAGTGGTTATAATTTTTTTTTAAATATTTTGCAAACTGAATGAAAATAAAACCTTAAAATCCCAAACATTTCTGAATAGCTCTGAACCACTTATGTTTGAAGCCAATAATTCAAAGGGGACTTAATGCAAACCATTTTATTTGATAATAGCTTGAGTTATCTCAAATAGTATAAACATTAACAAACATAAGGACTTAGCCAGTCTATTCATATCCTAGCCAACCCCGTTTTCGCTTGGTGGAGCAGGGGTTGGAGGGGGTATGAAAGATAATACTCGGTCCATGTAATGGTGTATCCTTTCTTTATGTTTCTGATTAAACATTCCTTATGTTTTTTGCTGAAACATATATATATATATAAAATCAATTAATGCCAAATTGTGCTATATTAAATTGGCTCCATTAGCCTTAACAGATTTGGAGTCTGAAATGGTAAAGCTTAATATATATTAATATTAACAAAATAAATTGAAGTAATAATTTTATGCATTTCTCTTGATTATAATTACCTTTCAGCCTTTTCCAAAGGCATTTTATGCATTCTTGCTGGATTAAAAAAAAAGAAAAAAGATTGCAGTTGCCATGTGCAGTTGTATGCCAGTTGCTATGTTTCATATGGGTGGAGTGTGGCGTCCCAGCATGATGTCCCATTTAGAAAGTTTTCAAAATGTCCTGACATCATAAACATGTCACTTGACAGCAGATACTGCATAAACATCATGTTGTTAGCATATACAGAGATCCCAGTGTGGATATATCTGGCACTACTTGTGGAACTTTAAGTAGTTGTGTTAATTGCGTTGCTCATAAATAACAGCTGTTTCCGCTAATTGGTCTTAATTCGCAAGTTAGCTTTTAATCCTCTTCATTTTCAAAGGTATTTTCTCATTTGGCAGTGATATTGGGAATCATAAAGGTATATATCTTTGTAATTGTACCTATAGGTTATATGACTAGGTAGAATTGACAATTGAATGTTGTTTAACGGCTCATCAACACAGTATAGGTTATTTAGAGCCGCCCCAGAGAGAGGGGAAGAGGCTAAAGGAAAGTGTCTTGCCCAAGAACACACCGACAGAAATCAGTGGCACCACGGAGGATTGAACCCGGGGCCTCCAGTTACAAATCCGCCGCGCTACCGACTGCGCCACGCCAGCCCTCGACTAGGTAGAAGGATATAGTTGTCTCGCGATTCTACTAAGGAGCATGGCACTACGGCTAAGTAATCCAGGAATCATAATTATAAATCCTGTAGCCTCGGTCACCCGGCCCGCTTCTGATTTCTTCGTTACGCTATGCTACACGGATCCAGAACCAGGGCCTGGGGAAAATAGGACGTTCTAAATCGCACCAACGTTTTGAGTGATTTTGGCGAGATTTTTAGAGATTCAATAAGACTTTCAAAAAACATAGTTTTAAGTTAATTTAATAATAATTTCTTATTTTTAACTTATGAGAAGCAGCAAGTGACGATAAAAAGTTCAACTGATGCATCAGCTATTGACATTGTACGTTTATTTACAACGTGATGTCACGCAAACATCGACTTCATGTGCGTGAAAAAAACGTGCAATAAATTGTGCTAGTCACTAGTGTGCGCTTTAATTGGCCTAATCTGCCCAGACCGATATCTGCGAGTAAGACATATGCATGATACAGTCTGGCTGGCCGAGACTATAAATCCGGTTGGTCTCTGAATCCGAAGATTACGGATTCAACCCTCACTGCTGCCACTGGGTTACTTAATTCAGTGTTTCTTTTGGCAAGACATTTCCCTTAGCCTTGCCGCTAGATAGGAACTTAAAAAACCGAGCAATCCCATGTATTGCAATCTATCCACTAGTGATGTACCGATTTATCGATTGTATCCGATCATCGGCTACTTAGGCATCCAATTATGATGATCGATTATGAAAGTCCATCGTCGGTTAAATGTAAAAATGCACTTTAATTAACGTTCAAAATAGAAATTATCATGATTATCCTGGAGACAACACTTGTAAAATGAGCATAATTATATATACACAAATTAACACATTTATATCAAAAATGAGAAACAAGACAGAAAAGAATACATACTTAATCAGAAATTATTCTAAGTTAAGGCCTCAAACTTAAGTTAACATACACATGCTATACTTCATATTGACTAACCGATTATAACCGATGATTGATCGGTTACATCCAACGGATTGTAACCGATGATCGATTGTAAATTCAACCGATTGCCCATCACTACTATCCACAGAGTAATTAAGGAATCTATTTGATGGTAACAGTAATGCATAGTCATGTAACCTACCTTTCTCTGGGGTGGCTCAAAGAGTTTTGGTTTTGGAACAAACAAGTCGTAATAATTATGGGATGAACAAGCTGTTTTGAAGAAGGCTTTGACCATTTATTAAATACCAATTTTATATTCAGGGAACTGCACGATCTTTATTAAGATATGGTACATTAGAGGAATCAAAATTGCTATAATATTTAGAGTCCATTTAATGAAATAATTCAAAGAGCTGAAATAGGTTTCTTAAGATACTGTTGAGGTCACCGAGTGAATTTAGTTAATCGAGTGCACTTGTTTTAGTCACGATTACCAAGTAAACGAATGTACGATTTATTAATATGAATGTACAATTAATTAATTTTTGCATGTTTAATAAATAGAAGAAAGAGTTAGAAATGAATGAAATAATTGACAATTGCACATACATGTACTGTATTACATACGAGCATTGCTTTATATTTGAAAACATACAAGTAAGGACCTGAGATCGAGTCTCTTCATCACGTGGTCCCGCCTTAATTTCATTAAGCGATTGGAAAGCTTACATTAGCAGGATTTTATTATGGATATTTCGACAATAAAACACGTTTAAAAACATTTTGTAGATCTGGCATTTTTAGTGGTAAATAAAACTACTTTACTTTTGAAAATCGGTTGAGAAATAAATATTTTACAGCCAAAAATGATTTTTTGATGGGACTTTTGCTATGTAAATTTCTTGTTGGTGGGACAGCAGAAAATTAAGAAATTTCAAATAACTTCAGTAATCCTTCATATTTTGCTATAAAATTTTCGGGGTGTCTTAATTTACAAATACCCAACAATTTAAAAACATTTTTGGATAAAAATTATAAAAAAAAAAAAATCAAATTTTTCATGCAGCGGAATTTTGCATTGAAAATGACCCATCAAAAATAGCTTTCGCACATAATTTTTTATTTCTCAAGCGATTTTGAAAAGTAAGGTGTTTTTATTTACCACTAAAAATGTCTGTTTTACTGATATACAACTTATTTAGGTAGTAGATGAATTTTGTCTGAAAAGTCCAAAAAACCTTTGGCTGAAACAAGCGCCCCAAACAATGTTCATTACTGTTAGGCGCTATATAACCTTTCATGTGTTGGTGCGCCTTAAAACCCCAATTCAAAATTCAATAGACCATGTTCATTTTTTTTGGTATGGTCATTTTCGAAGAATCTTGAAGGTCAGCCTGCATGGTAATGACGGAATTGACGTGTTCCGGGAGGGAAGTGGCGAACAAGACATTCTCATTCCCTGTCAGGTCATCAAGCATCATCCAGCATCACGCCTTCTTGTCTCAATTATTTTCTGACATCAGCATGATGGCCATTGTTCTCTCTTAGGCAGATCACATGACCTGTCACATGGGCTGTCAGCTGATGTGCCATGTGACAAGATGGTGTCACATGGTGTCATACTTCACAAGATTGTTATTGTTTTTCTGCCAAAAAAATCAAAGTGCAAATTATTGGATTATTTTTCATCTGTCCTGTAAAGTGCTGTATATTATTTTAAAGAAACATTACTAACCTAGCATTGAGACATTATTTAGTAAAATTTTCCAGAAGTTTTAATAATAATTTTCCTTAAAACACTTATTAATTAGTGTCAGCATGTCGTAAAAATGCTTTATGCATCGTAATTAAAACTGACTTTTAATTATTCCATACTTGAATGGTGTAACAATGGCCATCATGTTTAATGATAAGATTTTTGTCTCACAGGACCATTTCTCAAACTGGTACCAGTATTCAATAATTAGCACCCTGAGCTGTCAATCAACAATTAACGTGATTGATGCTATCCAGCCCGCTTAGAGGAATTTCTTCAATTAATAAACGAAAATCAATGGAAATCGTGAAATTTAAATCTTAATTCGGGGAGTTAACACCATTGACTAGTTTGCATTCGCTGTCGGCAGTGTTGACGTAGTTTTAAGTTGCACGGCCATTATGCTATTGTTCTCACTGAACAAGGAGAAGTTTTAATAATTCGCTGTTTTTTGTCACTTCAAGTATTATGGTTTGTGTTCGATTTCCTCCTTTTAAAGAGCTAAAATAAACACACAATTGAGGAGTTTGCACATTTAATGAGTGCCCATTCTTCAGCTTGTCAGTTACAGAAATTATAACTCCGATCCGCAGAATAAATTGTACAATATAATTGAACTTCGCTCAGTTGTCTGAAAGGCTAGCAAACAGTGTTTAAGTTTTAGAAATGACAAATAAACCGCTGAAAATGATGGCTATTTGTAGGGAACTATCAATAGTAACGCATATTTTGTTTGACTATGGTGTATCGGCTAAGATAGTAATTTTGGTAATTTTTCTCTCAGGTTTGATTTAAATATCTCATGATTTAGACTTATACAACACGCACGTTTTTAAAGAACATTTCCTGTCTGCCAATTGAATTTCCAAAAAATTATCTGGAATTGTCATTATGTGGTCATGTCAATTTCATTAAAATTCTCTTGAAACCAAGAGAATAATAGTAGTAATTTTGAGTTACTCCCCTTACATTAAGCTGAGGTATAATTTCATGTTTTGATTATTTCCTTTTAATACTTTTTCTATAATTCGGCTCTGGGACATTTTCAGGTCTTTTTATCATTTTAACAGCACAATAGAGATGTAGATGTAATAGAGGAAGATAATCGTCCATTACGTGGTCCCGCCTTAAGCGATGGGAAAGCTTATATTAGGAGTATTTTATAAAGGATATTTAGACAATAAAACATTCAAAAACATTTTCTTTCAGAAAAATGCAATAATCTGTTTAAAAATGATCTGTTAAATGTTTTAATTTTACAATATGCAAACATTTTAAGCCGAAATTAAGGTTTTATTTCATACCCTAGCCAACCCCGTTTCGCTTCTTGGCGAAGGAGTTGGATGGGGTATGAAAATTAATACTCGGACCACGTAATGATATTTACTTTGTTGTTGTCTGTCTTCGTTTCTTTCCTCGCAGCACTTGTATTTAGTAAAGGAAGCTTTCCTTACATTTAATATTATGACCATTTCTTTAATAGCATTTGTCTTTAATGGTTTTATTCTTTTTTATTTTTTAACTTTTATATAACAAGCAACAAACATATTTCTTGCTTTTTACCCAGAAAATGTGCTTTACTGGGGAACTATTTCAAGCAAGCTTATTCGGCTTTTATACGTATATATCAAACTGAATTGCTTTTATAATGCAACAGCATCTCCGTGGCCGAGGGGTTAACAATGTTACGTTGTTAACCTTCTCGCTTCTCACCGCAGCGGGTTCGAATCCCACTGGGAGCTCGACTTGTAAGTGAGGAAGTGTTGATTCTTTCGGATGGCGGGAGGTGTACACTACTGGTTCTACCCAGGAAATGTGTGTGGTCGGCCTCCACCACAAAACAAAATAATAGACCGTCATAAATAACCTTACATGTGTTGAAAATGATGTAAAAAAACATACAAACTATTTTCTAATGCACATGGTGTACTTAACAATGTTTTAATTGTAAATGCTTTTGCGATACAGTGGCAGTGCGGTGTCATGAAATTCATGTGGCAGGTAATAGTTATATAAAACCATTGCCATGAAAATATTTTTGACCGTTTCAAGTTCTGGTCAATAGAAAAATTCTACCACTTTCATTGGCCTTCAGTGAAAGACTTCCATAAACCTCTTGTGCTTTTCATCAGCACTGGAGCATGCATTTCAATGAGTTTTTTGTTTAATGATCTGTCTCTAAAACCCAACACAGCCAGAAGAGAGGTCACATTTAAACGGCTGGGTTTATAAACAGTCTTGTGTTTTCAGGAATTAAAACAGTTAAAATATATTTTGTGAGCTCTATAATCCTGCAGATGTTATTTGTCGATGATGGAAGCTATAAAATAGACCGATTATGCCCATGAATTTTTATGTATGCGGCTGTAAAAATGAAACGAACAAAGAAGAATGTTTAAATTCTTTACATTTATTGCCTAGGATCACCAGTTAATTATGTGCATGAGTTGGAGAGATCATGATCAAGCGTCATATTAGAGTATTACGGATGTTTAACAGCAATCAAGTGGCCTCCTGCCATCTCTGTCTTGTTCTCTTTTCTATCTTGTTTCCCCCAGAACACGCCATTTAGACAATATTGGACAAAATGAGATTAACTAATGCAACAGTCATTATAATGACATCAAGCAAATACAATCAGGCTTCTCCTAGGCATTTTTGGCCCATTTTTTTATATTTGTTATACGATATCTGGGCAATTTCTGAAGTTTGTTTAATCAATATGAAATCAGTTTTGTAGAGGGGAAGTGGCGATTAAGTCTCGAGAAGCAGAGACGAAGAAGGAACTTGTTCAGTAATCAACGATATTTAACTGGATTCGGCCACAGATACAATAAATACTTGCCGATATTAATGACTTAGATCAACATACAAAATCAGTTTGTTTCATAGTTCTGGGATGAAAATGATGATAGAAAGAGAGAAAATTGGGTGAATGTTTGACGTCTTCCATCATATTTATGGCTAATATAGGACATAAGCTATTATTTGGATGTCTTGTTTATTGCAATAAAATTCCTGTTGGAAATGTTTGCTGGTTGCTATACTCTCCATGCTAAGTTTTTTTGTTGTTTTTTTGAAATATCCAGAAAATAATATTCAAAACAATTATTAAATGTATCTAATACATGTATATAAAGGGTTTTATATTTTAAAATAGTATTTATAATTTAAAAAAGCAAAATAAATAACTTTAATACCCAGTCATGATGTAACAACTCATTCATCGTCAGCCATTTTTGTTCTGCTAATTTAAGAAAGTAGTCGAGAATCAGTCCTGATTACCTGGTATGGCATATGAGGAAGTCCAGTCCTTGGTCAGTACCTGCTGTAATTGCAAATCCTTGGTACTGGTCAGTCTTACTCCAGTTTAATTTTGACAGGTATGGTCAGTAAGTGGTCAATGAGGCTTACAGAAACATGAAATGGTCAATTTATTACTGTCACAGTCTAAACAGTCAGCACTTCGATATTCAGATTTTGAAAAATGTTGTCTGCATCTGCAAAGGTTGGTTGTCTAAATTCTTTCCACTTTCATTATTTTATTAAAATTTATTTAATTTGTTCTGTTATTGTTTGTTTTGAAAATGACTGCTTTTCATAGAAAACAGTTCTAAACATTTCAGGATAAAACTTGCATTCTATCCTGGCCAGGATCGTATTTGGATTAATTACCGAAATAATTAAAAAGAATTTCAAATCTGATCACTCCTTCAGATGAGACTTTAAACTGACATCTGCTCATTCAAATGGCCAGTGCATTTAATTACAACTTGCTAATTAAGTATAAATAAATGCTTATACACATGCACAGAATGTTATTAATTCAATCAGTAAATTGAAGATATTAGTTATAAAATGGAATCCGACTTCTGGTCTAATATTTTGTTTTGTTTTATTGCACTTGGTTTCAACCGCCGAGGACCAGCTGAAATACTTTGGTGGAGACAGAGTTCCTTGTTTTGTATGTAATAATCTATTGAATCAACTGTTCTAAAGTATCATTACAATCTTTCTGAAGTTTATCATTCCTGTTAGCTGTGCATTGAATGTCAGAATACAAATATTGTGGGTCTAATCTCTGAGTAACATAGGGAAAATAATTGAATTATGGGCGTGTTTCTTTTATAAGAGTCTGTTTTTTAGTTTAAATGCATTCTTTCCGTGTTTTGCTGCAAGCCGATTTTGTTAATGTTTGGATATCTATTTTGGCATAGAATAATGTATAGCCAATGTTTTCAATTAGGAGAAGAGGACTGGTCAATTAGAACATTTACAGGCTCCCATATCTCATGTCAGTTTGACTTTATTTTCTTACCTCCATGTTTCTGCCAAATTATGAAGTTGCATTTGGAACAGTTCATACCTTCTTTGATTTTGCTGTCTTCTGTGCACTAGCAGACCTGTTTCTGGGGTACCCATTTCCGTCTTTACCATGCAGTCTCTAAAATTCAGTTGTTTATGTCTTAATTTTGGAATGTCCATCTTATGTTTATGGTTGATTTTGTGGGTTTTTGGCACTTTCACTGTCTCTGAGCATCCCTGCCAGTTGGGTGAAATCACATTTTAATCACATAAAAATGCCTTTTCGGCATAAAACACCAGTGGTTTACATTAACCATGCTTGACCATGGTGAAAAACAGGTGGTTATTGGGGCAGTTAACAGCTTGTATATTTATTGTTGGATGGATTGTTTATGGTCAGTTTGAAGTTGAAGTGACCAATTATGACCACTTGACCATCTTGATTCGGCCACCTCAGTATTTTAATTTACAATATTCATTTTACAAGTGTAACAAATTCATTTATGTAGTATTCTTTCAAAGTGTTCTCCATTAAGAATGCTGTCTTTAAAACTGTTTTACTCCTCCTTTGATTTAATTTAATTGGGTAGGGGGTTTGGTGTTGGTAAACTTCCAACATTTTCAGACACCAAAAAAGGTGAGACTGTATGCCACAGTTTCATGCAGGTTAACAGAACCACTCATTGACATACTATGTAGGCCCTTTCAGCCTTTGATAGACTTTTGGTATACTTTTTTTTTAAGGTCACAAGCGGGGTGGGGTGGGCGGGGGCGAACTAAAACATACTCTGGAACTCGAGTCAGTCTATTTGGGAGCCTGTTCTCCCCGGTCCATTCATTTGGTCCTACACTTTTGGAATACCAGTAGCACACCAGTCTGTTCCTTTGAATAACTAACCACTCCATCATAGTTCAGCAGTCCTGCTGTTATGATATGCTTTACACTGATTGCTCATCTTTCGACCTTCAATGAGACATCAAGTTTGTAATTGAAGATAGCAGGTAGCAGCCATGTTTGATAGTTTGATACTTTAACCTCAAACTACTGAAGTGGCTGTCTAGAGGTGACCACTTCTTGTTGAAGCATGCCTCACAGATATGATAATGTTTGCAGAATATGATATATTTGTTCAAGTATGATATACGTTTGACCTCGCCGCACACTTAGAATTTTTAATTTAGCTGTCTTCTGTTGTAAATATTGATGGTTTTATCATGGGGGGATGTCATTGTTTGAACATTTTTAGAGTTTTTAGAATTCCAGCTTTCAAAATGAACATTATCAATAATGTGCTGATAGATAATTGATAGATGCCAGTCTAAAAGTTATGTCGGAGAATGTTGGGCTTGTTGAAGTGTGGGGAGAAAGTAAAATACTTCTATCACTGGTTCGCAGTAGATGATAAATTGAGGAGATCATGTGAGTGTCATGATGCCTTTTGATCTAGGATGTATACATTTTTTAATTCTGCAATTTTTCACTTATTTTAAAATCCCCATGAAGTTATCTAGATTTTGAGATTTTGTTAGTTCTCGTAAAAAAAGGTTTTCCAATGCCTTGAGATTTCTGCAGAGTCAGAAAAGTGCCTTGTTTCCATGGATACTGGACAATATTCGTAGACCTCCCTTGAAAAGCATTTAAAAATACATGCTCAGTTTGATTGAATCTAGAATATTCTCTGAAAATACGTTTCAGAATTGATACTCATCAGTTAGTGGTTATGTGGCAGTCCCATTTTAAGTTGGCACTTCCATTGCCAGGATGGTAAGATGCTGCGTTTGAAACCTTCTCACCTCTCACTGCCTCAAGCTTGAATCCCACTGGGAGCTCATCTTGTAAGTAAAGAAAATGTTGATTCTTACAGATGGCGGGAGGTATAGAGTACTTGTTCTAACCAGGAAAAGTGGGTCGTCCGCTCCTACCATGAAAATAATTACCATCATGTATAGTCTTAAATGGGCCGAAAATGACATAAAACACCATTTAACCATCAGCCAACCTAAGTCAAGTTGTATGTGGCAAGTTCAACTGCTATTGTATCTGGTTCTTTATTTATATACATACGAGGGGCATCCCAAAAGTATTGAGACTTTTGCTCTTATTCAAAGGTCGTTGGGAATACAACATTAAAAAGCCCAAGAAATATAGTTTCATCTTTTGTGCACCAGATTACCAAGAATCATGATAATTGTACATATAATGTTGAAAATATTCACATCTGTGCAAGGAGTACTATGCTGAAGCGGGAATTACATAGCGACGTCACGACGTCGTGAACTGCAACAATGACGTCAAACACGTTCAACTCTTTTCATCATCTTGTAACGATGCACGTCCTTCACTAAAACGCTTGTACCACCTGAACACGAGTGCACGAGATACAGTTGACTTCATAGACGATCAGTTAATTATTTTCAATGTTTGGGTAGGTGTCTGCCCAAGTTCACAACAAAATTTGATTACTGTGCGACTTTCATGCGGATCTGTTGACGTCATTTTCTTCGGATCTTTAAGTTTGCTGCTACTCATTGTTTACCGACTGTTTACTAACAGAAACGGATATGTCAGAATTTACTGAGCGTGTGCGTGTGACGTCGTCTAACACACACACTAAAGCGTGCCAAATTTGACGTCTATATTCACTGGTAATATCACTATTTCTTAAGCAACTCAAGAGACTGTTTAGCCTCTCCCCGCATCAGCATTATATGGTTGCTATAGCGACTACAAAACTTGTGTAATACTGTCACTTTCGGAAATGGAAGATAATATATGAAACTGCATTGGTGCCAAATATCTTTTTAAATGAATAGATAATAAAAATGTTATTGCAAAAGTCTCAATATTTCTGGGATGCCCCTCGTATGTATATACTCCGATGTATATACTCCGTTGCAAAAGAAAGCGCACACTGAGTTTTGTTTAGATTAAATTGTATAAAGTTGTTTTTAGAATTAAATTGACAAATGCCAAAATGAATATGCCATGTTTGGTACCAAAGTTTTACCATTGCCAATATCATGTTGTCATTTGTTTTTCAGTAGGTCGAATCATTAAGGGACTGTTGCTTGATAAAGAGAAAGGGTGTAAAGTAAAATTTTCAAAGTGTCCAGTTTCTTTTGCAACTGAGTATAGTTACAATAGTTTCGCACTTACCCCTTGAACTATACATGTATACATATGGTAATTATGTACACAGTTTATGTGTTTTCTTGGTAATTATGTACATAGTTTATGTGTTTTCTTGGTAATTATGTACACAGTTATGGGATGTAGTGTCTTATTTGCATTTATGTTTAACTAAGTGTGCACTCAATCTTCTGCCTTGTTCTAAGTAGTCGTTCCACAAGGTTTGCAATGGCTTCTGTCAAAGATGGTTGTATCTGTGGACAAAAGTTGTACAGAACATACAAAACATGACATTTATAATCAGTAAGCACGCCTCTCATTACATCATAGGTGCCTTTTAAGATTCCTTTCCCTGAACATCTTGCAGAACTATGTGTTTTCACATAAAACCGGTAACGGGAAGCATTACTGCGACCCTGTGGAATATCACAAGTGTTTTTTTATTGATATGGGGTCTAACTTCTTTTTGACTTTGGCAGCATTTTTTGTAGCATTCTGAAGTGGGTATGTTAGATGGTAATCTTTGTGCAGAGTTCTTTTTTAAAACACAAAAACAACAACATTAAGATTAAAAAATGGATTGTTAAAGGAACTGCATAGAACCAGGAAGACCGGCGTGGTGGTGCGGTGATACAGTGGTTGCCTCATAACAAAAAGGTTATGGGTTCGATTTATTGAATGTTGTTTTAATGGCTCACGAACACAGTATGGGTTATTTGGGGCTGCTTCAGAGACAGGGGAACGATACATAGAAATCCTGGAACCTGCCCTAAACTACTTACAGCTTCCTTATAATATGTTCTTTAACCCGTAACCCGCTAAGCACGACTATAATAGCCTTGCGTCCATTGTAAACCCAGATCAGCCTGCGACCTAATCAGAGTTTAAAATGGCTGACTGCTGATCAGTCATTTTCCCCAAACCACCCCTTTGTCACATAAATGGAATGGTCTTAATTCATTTAACAAAGAACAGTCCATTATATATATATATATATATATATATAGGGGGTTAAGGGTTAACATGCTCAGAGGATGGACTACCATTCATGGGACCGCTCTGTTTACATCCCCAACCAGAGGGGATGGGGCTAAGGGTATTAAGTGTCTTGCCCAAGTTACGGGTTTGAGAATCAGCCGCTGAACACAGTCATTGCAGGCTTGAGGTATTTAAGTAACTAACTTAATGGCACTGACCGGTTGGTCCCATTTCTGTATCCCCTCCCTGTGACTTTTAATAATGAGTTGAGCTCTAGAGATGTTATTCAATCAGTGCGTCTATAATAATGTTATATAGTAACTGATATTACCGATGTCCCTCATTTAACTCACGTTTTTAGACAAAAATAAAATTTAGTATGCAATGTTGCAGTTAATAGTGAATGTACGTCATATTGCCCCAAAAAACAACATTTGATTTAATAGAATTGTACTTAGTGCACTCTTCAAAAACTATAAATGAACTGAGGAAGAATTTGCGAAAATATCTAAATTATCTACAAATCTGAATCTAAATTATAGCATAATTATAAAGAGACTGAAGGAAAAAAAATAGACAGACAAATGATATGAAATTATAATTGTATAGACCTTGTAATTTACTGTTGGTATAATTAAAGGAAACCATTTTTTTGGTAAATATTTAATTGAGCGATGCAGATCCAATTTTAAACGCTTACCTTGCACTCTATACATGAGGCGTTCACTGATTTTCTAAATACGCCAGATCCCAGACGGACTATGGAAAGTAATTACCTGGTTCCATAATAATTAAAACACTCTAAGTGCAGTGGATTATTAAAATGTTTAGTTCATTAAATAATTACAGTTAATATTACAGATAAGCCTTGTATACCTTGAAATGTTCAAAGGAATTGTATGATGAAGGGTTTGAAGTGAGAGATGAAAATGATCAACCTGGTCTTGCCGACTACAAAGCCGAACTTGTCTGTATATAATAATGAATGGAAGAACTTAGTCTGAAACATGAATAATGGTCTTTCTGACGACTGAGAAGTTGGGATGTTTAGTCTGAAAATATTAATCATCAATGTCTTTGTTTGTGGGGTAACAGATGAAGAAGATATTAAGATAAAGATATGTTTTGATTAAATGAAGATTAGAGTAAATGCTATGATAAATAGAAAGGAATGGCAGTGTTCATTAATTGGCTAGATTTGCATCTTACAGACCATAAAATGTGTAGAATTGTTCACCCCTAATTTGTAATTAGTTACTTGGCTCAGGTTTTGGATATGCTAATACTTGTACTTCATATAATCACCGAGTATTTATCATTGAGTACAGGTATTTTTGCTTGCCAAAATATTTCAAGATCGAAATGCATTAATGTCAAACTTCGAATAAAATAAAGAAATCAGCAAAAATAGTAAGAGCAATTAAATGAGGTGAGGTAAGATTTTTATTTTAAAAAAAGTTACATACCGTATTTCCCCTATAAGAGCACCATCCCATACCATATATCCCGCCTAATCCTCCCCATACCGTATTTCCCCTAATATCATATTCCCCTAATAAGAGCACCTCCCCCCATACCGTATTCCCCATAATAAGAGCACCTCCCCATACCGTATATCCCTAATAAGAGCACCTCCCCATACCATATTCCCCTAATAAGAGCACCTCCCATACCGTATTTCCCCTATAAGAGCACCTCCCCATACCATATTTCCCCTATAAGAGCACCTCCCCATACGTATCCCCCTTATCCTCCCTATATCGTATTCCCCTAATATCATATTCCCCTAATAAGAGCACCTCCCATACCATATTCCCTCTAATAAGAGCACCTCCCATACTGTATTTCCCCTTATAAGAGCACCTCCCCATACCGTATTTCCCCTAATAAGAACACCTCCCATACCATATTCCCCCTAATAAGAGCACCTCCCCATACTGCCATATTCCCTAATAAGAGCAACTTCCCATACCATATTCCCCCTAATAAGAGCACCTCCCCATACTGCCATATTCCCTAATAAGAGCAACTCCCCATACCATATTCCCCCTAATAAGAGCACCTCCCCATACTGCCATATTCCCTAATAAGAGCAACTCCCCATACCATATTCCCCCTAATAAGAGCACCTCCCCATACTGCCATATTCCCTTATAAGTGTGCCTCCCCATACCATATTCCCCCTAATAAGAGCACCTCCCCATACCATATTTCTCCTAATCCTCCCCATACTGTATTCCCTCTAATCCTCCCCATACCGTATTCCCCTAATAAGAGCACCTCCCATATGTATTCCCCTAATAAGAGCACCTCCCCATACCGTATTCCCCCTATTAAGAGCATCTCCCCATACTGTATTCCCCTAATAAGAGCACCTCCCCTAGAGAAAGCCTTCCCCCACTCCTTCCCCTCCCCTCCTCGCTTTTTTTTGTATTCAAAAATCCGTCAAAAACTCGAATTTCAATACATTTTCGATCTGTTGTATAACACTAATTTTAAAGCACCCCATTTACATTTTGCGTAGCGCTCAGGCGCTACTCAGGCGCTACTGTAAAGGGATATATGCTAGTTGAAAATCAATATTTAGTATTAAACGAGTTTAATAAGTTTTTATATTTGACCAACATTAGTGAGTTAGATAATAAGATAACTTAAACAGTTATCTGACAGGAACACTGGATCCCCTAATGAGTCTCCACTAATAGTAGCACCCTCCCCATCTTTTCAAAAAAAAAAATCAAAAAATCAAAGATCTTCAAAATTTAATACATTTTTGATCTTTTGTACCTAAAAATCTCCACGCAGAAAATAAAAATTCAAATAAAAAAAAAGATTATAAAAAATTTACATTTTATAAGTATTCCCCCTTAGCATTTTGCATTGCACCCAGGCACTACTATTAGGGGAATTAATGTATTCTCTAAAAAAGGAATAACTGGTGATATTAATTCCCTTTTAACAAATACCATAATAATAGGGTGCTTGGTATATATATATACTGAATAAATTTAGCACAACGTGTTACGGACACGAATTAAACATGAACATTGATATAATTGTTTGAAGATATTAGAAATGCTAGGTATATATATAAGGATGTGTTTTTCAAAAACATGTGTTATTTTGTTATTTTATAAGCGAAGTATGAGAATTACCTCCCATATACATATTAAAAACAACTTATTCCATTATACAAACGTATTGCTTTGATCAAATTTAATGTTTACCATTGGAAATCATTGCCCATTCTGTCAGTGTTTAAAAAGTGCTGAATGTGTTTCACAAACATTTGTTATTCTCAAACAGAAATATTCTAAATTTCGTAATTTTAAAATT